>VUYV01000764.1:33295-140873 GCA_008711295.1 Anarhynchus alexandrinus | reverse complement strand
GGGGGGGGGGGAAATTATTTGCCCTGAAATGGGCTCCCTTATTCTATAAAAAACTTGGGTTTGCACAGACAGGTTCCCAGTTTGTACGGGCAGCAGTGATGGGCTGGGGGCTGGCAGGCATTTCTGCATTGCTCTGCTTCACCTTTCCTCCCCTCTCCGGCTCCAGCCTTCCTCTTCTCCGTAGCGTAGCGCTGGCAGCAGATGCTGCGGGAGGGAGAGAGGCGCGAGCCTGGTGTCTTTCCAGAGGGATCTCAACCATCAGGGGAAACTCTAGAAAAGTTATCGGTGCTTAAACCCCAGGTGGCAAATTAATTGGGGTGGCTGATGTGTCCTTCTGTGGCACCCGAATGGAGAATTCCTGAAAAACTGGATTTTCAGATGAATGAACAGATAGGTTTGTAGTAAATTAGGGATCAATATCCTCTCTGTTTATTTGTTTGCTATTTTGATTACACTAACCTGCTTAAACTCTGTGTAGGAAAAGAAAGTGACCTGATCTTCCCATTTTTAGCTTCCATGTCTCTTTAAAAATCCTCAATTTAACAGTTGGAGGAAGAAAACTCTTTTTGCCTTTATTGCTTGCTGGACCTCTATAGCATTTTGCACACTGAACTGTCCAAACTCTCTTGATTCTTCGTTACTGTGATTATTCAGAAGACTACGCAATCATCTTTTAAGTTTTGTTGACAAGGAGATTAGTTTATGCCGGAGAACTTTTGTCAATCACAGCCTGTTGAGTTTTCCTAGAAATACACACTGAATTTATGTGTCTCCCTTTCGGGAATGAAAAGCAATAACTTAATGCAATTAATCACTCCTGGCACTACCTGTCTAAAATAACTGGTAGACAATGGATTGAGATTTTTAGATTGCACAACTGTCCTGCAAAACTAACACTCCATTCAGAAAGGCAGAAAGCAGGGCGCCTACACGCAGGCAGATATTGCATTAAGACTACAGATTTAAACAGACAGTGAATGGACCCGTAGGATTCAATAGTAACAGCAAATCTTCCATCGTTTGCGTTAGCGTTTTGAATAAGCGAGTTGTGAAATGGTTTTGTCTCTTGAACATAGGGTAATATCACACATGCTTGATATTGCATTATTAATATGCTTTTTTTTTTTTTTGTTATTGCACTGATGTGGCTTGAAGTAATTTTGTCACCTCCGTTTAACCTTTGGTGTGCATGAGTTTAAATATACGTCCAGGGGAGGCTCAACTGCTGCGATCTGTGCAGTGGTCTCTTGTGAGGGGGTGGAAAAAGAATATAGATTTGTGAAAATTAGGCTCCCAACACAGATCTGAAATTTAAGTAAGTGGTGTGTGAGAAGGGGTGCCCAACTCCTCAAAAAGCCACGCTTTTTATCTCAGCCTTTCCTATACTGCTGTGTTTAAGCAGCTAATTTTTCAGGGCACAGCTAACCAAAAGTGTTCCAGCTTTGCTGATGTGAATCAGAGGCAAAAACGAGGATGCAGAAAGCCCAGGGCTTGTAACAGTACGCAGTAAATAAAAAGGCGGTCGGGATTGCTAAGAACTCATCTCTTTCTTTGAAATCAGCAGCACCTGCAGGTACTCCCAACCCCGAAGGTTTACACCTAGTTTTAGCATCCTGATCGCAAACCGTCGGGCGCGATAAAGATCGCAGGTGGTGGTGTCCGTATATAAGCCTGAGCCAGCATCCCGCGCTCCTTCTCCACCATCGCCATCTAGATGAGCGCCCGATAGATTGCCGCCTCCCAGGAGGCTCGTGAGGCGATGGAAAAGTTACTGTAATCTACAGGACGTGCAAAAAAAAAAAAACCAACCCTCACTTCAGGACTGCCAGCCTGCGTTTGTCTTTTACATTGAACGTTCTCTGTCGTTTTAAACCCATAAATTTAAGATTTCTCAAAGAGTAGGGTGTTTTTTTTTTAATTCCTACTTTTAAAAATGAAAACGGGAGGGTCACCGTTTCCCCACAGGTTTATAAAAGGTGTCGCTAAGGTGGAAAGACGTGAGTTTTAACCTAGTCTGTGTTTGCCCCTTCGTGCCGTGCCCCGTGCTCCTCTGCCGACCCGGAGAGCGCAGTGTCTGCTGCGGAGAGGAGCAGCGGTCCAGGGAGCTGCTGGTAGGAACCGGGCTTAGACAATTCATGGCCATTTTGGCATCATGTGCTTCCCACAGCCATAAACTGATCTTAATTTTATGGCTGCAATCTAATCTTAGGTATCTGTGTGCTTCTGGCTGTAGTTTTTTGCAGATGACAAAAACTGCGAGTGAATTGTTACAAGAGCTGTTGAATAACTTGTGAATTTGGGAAAAAGGCAATGCTTCCACTTTCAAAACTGTGGTTCGTTTTTATTCATTGAAATTCTTAAAACTTTGATCAAAGAAAAAAGCCAAAACATTAAAGTGGCAGCAAATACCTCTACACTCTTTTTATTCTCCCAAATTAAGGTAGGACAGCCAAAGAGTGTAAGGGAGGGTCTGCGTACCTCCTATCTGCAAGGGGTCAATCCTGAGAACCTCCCTTTTTACAGGTATGAATTTGTGCTGCTGAAATAGTTCCCCCAAACCCATAAAATTATACTGATTGCACTGAAACCAGGTTGTGAAAATCCACTCTCTCGAGAAGAGTTTCCATTTATTTGGTCCTTTTAAAATCCCAGTTGTAAGGGGGGGAGTGTCGTTTGGTGGGGTTTTTTTCCTTAAAGAAAAGAAAATGGTGAGGGAGCTGTCAGAAATGTCTATGCTACACTTTTGGGTCATGATAGGATCCTTTGCCTCCTATTTCTGTTTTCCCTTTCCCTTTTCCACTTGGCCATCTGAAACTGGAATTTTGAAAAACACGGGCCAGTCTCCCCTTGGTGCCTGGGATGGTGTTTATTTAGCTGCTTTATTGTCAGGAGCCCGACAGCAGTATTTTAGGGGTATTTACCATCTTGGGGGGGGGAAATCAGTTTTCTTATTAAAATGTATTGAATAATGCAGCATTTTTTTTTTCATTTGGTGTAGATTATTTCATAGCCTGTTTGCCTTCAAAGGTGTTTCCAGTATCATCTTGTTAACATCCATTGTAATGCAAAAGAAAACTATGAAAAACGGTGCTTTAGCACGGGATCCTAAACAGATTAGTCTTCGGGAATATCCTCGCTAGATGGATCCTGTGAGTTGAGCACAAAACAATTCAGACCTCAAACACTGCATTTTACATTTCTTTCTACGACTGTCTTTTGAAAAAGATTAGTTACAATCTCATTGAAAAAAAAAAAAAAATGCACTCCTACCACAATGCTGCGCCGGGCTATTCATCCGGCAGAAAGTTGGCTTAATTCGGTTTTGTGAGGATGTCTGATTTTAAGCAGAAATGATCCCGAAATACCGACGCCTGATTTTGTGTCCTTTTTGGCGTTCGTGCAATAATTCAGCATTACTTGGATACCTCAGCAGAGGGCACTGTTGGAGCATTAAAAGCACTTGAAAGTCTCATCTCCAGCTTTTCTTGATATTTTTTTTTTTTATTTTGGAAAGTGTTTAATGTTCTCCATGTAATTAAATTCAGTTCCCTGTATAATTAGCAATGGAGCCTTATTCTTTGTGCCACTGCTGTGGATAGTATTATTTTTGTCTCTATTTGCCTTCAGTCAATGCAAAATACTGTTGCCTATCAAAACGTAGAAAGTTTTATTGCTATCTCTCAAAGCTAAGCAATATTTAAAGGTGGAAATATAGAACAGTGTAGTTAGTTTCATTTAGTTGCTCAGAGTAAATAGGAAACCTTTGAAATTCCTGCTCGTGGCTCGGGAAATAGCAGAGTTAATGCGCCATAATAATTTTACCTTTGTATCTGAATGTGTGTTATATTATTGTTGGGTTGTCGGTACTTGCAGGTTGTTAAAAATATATAAGCAAACCCGTAATATTTAATTATGTGGGAAAACTATTGATTTTATTTGGCAGATATTTTTTTTCCTCTTTAATTTGTTTTCCTCTGTATCTTTGCAAGAAGTTGTACTGTATTGGTGCTGTTTAGCATATTGAAATATTAATTACAGAGTGATCAGGCATAGTTATTTTTCATTAATTGCAAAGGCAAAGTAATTACTGTGACCTAGAAATAGTTTGCTTGTCCAAGTACCTGTAAACATCCTAATTTTTTTCTAATTGATGAAGACCAGCTACAGCACATTGTGTCAGAAAGAAATAATTTTCTGAGGTACTGGAGATCTTAAATCTTAATGTTTCCATTACATTGAAATGCTTGTAAAGAGAAGATATTTGAAAGATGGAAAGTCTAATAATATTGTGATGCGTTTTGCTCTGAAACCGGCAAATACATACAGAATGAATTACAAAAAACATGTTCTAGTTTTCTTTCAGAAAGTGGCTCTTTGTCCACGACCGGTTGAGTTACACGAACGACCTGGAGAAGTTTGCATTAAAGATCGAGGGATACGCTCTCCCCCTGCCTGGCAGGAGACTCTGACGTTCATTTAAAAATCAACCACAAAAGACATCACCTCCAAAAATCTCTGTTGCCGTAAAAATAGCGAGGAATCTTTTAATTTTTTAATTTATTTTTTGGTAATCGAAAATGTTAATTAAGGTATCGACAGCTAAACGCAGTGGGGAGGATTTCAAGGAGGAAAGGAGCACCAAAGAGTTTGAAAGGACGGCGTACGGTACGGATCCGTCCGGCTCTTCGCTTTTAGGGCTTCCGTGGGAAATCCTGAGCTCGGGGCCTGATCCTGCCGCCGCCCCGGTTCCTTTAGGGTCGGGGGAGGTCCCGCAGGAGCGGTGCGGGGTCTGTCCTCAGGCAGCGGGACTGGTGTCTCAAGGCCAATGCCGCTGTCTGCAGTCGCCGCTAGGATCGCAGCGACTTGAAATAACAAAGGCAAAAGTTGGTTGCCTTGCTTTTGGGCAGCGCAGTGCCACGCG
Source organism: Anarhynchus alexandrinus (assembly GCA_008711295.1). NCBI lineage: Eukaryota > Metazoa > Chordata > Aves > Charadriiformes > Charadriidae > Anarhynchus > Anarhynchus alexandrinus. The sequence goes on along the minus strand of VUYV01000764.1, from coordinate 135,952 downwards.
ACTGGCTTTTTGCTTTCACAAAGAGAGGCGATTGCCTCCCCCCAAAAAAAAAAAGAAAGCAAACATACTCAGGAATATTATTATGCAGCGGATTGTGACGATCTGGCGTTACGTATTTTCTAAGGGGACTAATATTGTGCCCGAGAAGACTCTAATTAAAATGCACGGTTTTGTTCTTTAAAGCTTTCTTTCATATCGTTTCCTTTTTATTAGTGTCTCCTTACGTCTGCTTGGTAGGCTAATATTCAAGCAAATTCGTGTTTCGTCTGAAACATTAATACTGATGTACCGCTCCCGTATCATCTCTGTAGCTGTTATCTGTTGTATGTTTTCCCCATGAGAGGCTATCGCAGGTTTTTAGTCCAGACTGTTTGTATTCGACAAGGTCAAGATAAGTTTTATCTCTCTAGATAAGTCAAGTGCATTAGGATCGATACAGTTACAGTAAAATACATTGGCAATATTTATTGCCAAGATCCTGATGAATTTTTAAAGCTTGTAAGATTCTGTCAGTGTAGTGTGGATGCCCTAAATGGGTGTTTAGAACGGGGCCTGTGCAATTATAGAGTAAGGTACTTTTTAAAAATAAAAAAAAATGCACAACTTTATAGGGTTTTTTTTTAACAGGGATGGAGCATTATGCATCTCCTCCCCCAAATCCTACCAGATTCTTAGGACACGATCAAAATAAGTGTTTACTGTCCGTTCACTTGGCTGTCTGTATAGGGATTTGTGAGGCTTATCCCCAAGTTACCCGTTATGATTGTAAAGTTGCTCTATTTTTAGCTCACTAATAGTTTTTTTTGAATTTTACCTTCCATTTTTTATTGACAAGATAATTGTCTTTGTTTTGGCTTTGACAAGAGTGGCTTAGGCCAGTTTCATTTGTGATATAAATTTCCCTAGGTACATATTTATGCAGTTAAATCAATAAGTATTTCATAATCTCTCTAAATACTTATGTAACTTAATAATTCCAGCCATTATGATGCATCTACTTAAATATGTATTTTATGTAGGGGCACTTAAAAATGCAAATTATGGGGATTATTTTCCTTCAGGCTTTGTATTTTTCTGTTGCATCAGATAGAGAGTAAGAAAATTAACCCACCAAAAATCCTCCTAAAGTAATACTGAAGATCTGACTTATATCCGGCAAAGATAATTTGTTGATAAGACTGCATGGCTCGCTCGAACTCATTTTACTTTCTCTGTTTTCTGTAGTTGATCTTTCAAACCGTGCAACGAAGACGTGGTAGCTTGAGGACTAAGTTAAAGAGAAAGTTTCCACCTTTCCCACAGTCTTTGGGGTCTTTTGCTTAATACCCTCTTGTCGTCTTTTCTCAGGATGTTTTCTCCCCCTCCTGGCTCCAGAGCACCCAAAGATTCCTTCTTTGTATTTTTAATACTTCAAAATTCAGAATTGGGATAGATAATACTGTGTTCGGAAGCTGCTGCGGAGCTTCTCTGCATCTTTACCATGGAGGTTTGATACCTGACAATTTTAATTTAATTTAATTAGGGAGGCAGAACCCCATCTTGGTGTTCATTAAGGGGATTATTCATCAAAGTTATTGCTTCCTTGATGGAGAATAACAATATCACTCGCAATGGCTGATGTTGCTCTCATAATTATATTACTTTCTACTATTTTTCTCTCCAGGGCTTTGTACTTAGTCTCTTTATTTGAGAATTTTAAATTGAGGGAAGCGTAAACTTCTGGTACAGCAAATTCACGAGGGCCACATTTATTTTAGTCCGGTAGCTTTATGTCATGTAAATGCTCAGTTTAATTTATTTTATTTTTTTTCCCCCTCTGCTTTTTATTGGTTCTCTGCCCTGTCTTTAAATATTTGTATTTCTTTCAAGCTTAGCTGCGCTTCGGCTCGGGGCCTGAGCTTTCTGGCTGCCTGGTTGCTGATGTAGCTGAACTCTGCCGTGCCGAAATCCTGCAGAGATCGCTGCAGCAAGGAAACCTCCATGGAGCAGGGNGAGAGCAGACTGTCTGGAAAAGTTATCTTTTGTAACGCAGCCCTAATCAAATATTCAGAAAATGACAGCTTTAAAAATAGAACAATTGTCCTTTTAAAACATGACTAGTTTGGTTAATTTACCCCCAAGTATCCGGTGTCTGTGACTCAGAAAAACCCTTATCTACTAAGGGGGAAAAAAAGAGCGTTGCAGAAAAGGTGACAAGTTTTCACCTCTTTCCTCAGAGAACATTTTAATTCCACTTTAATCAGCCTGCCAATAAAAGAGTACTTGGCTTTCAAGGGGAAACAAATCAAAATATGCATTTATCAGTCACGAGGCAGAATTCAATCGCTCACAACTGATGAACTCCAAAAGGAATGAAACTAGTACTATCACGCTGCCTTGGTGGGTTGCTTTGTACTATCAAAGAACTGGTACTATCTTTTTCTGCCACATCCACTGTTTGTCTGTCATCCTTAATTATGGCCTTTCAAAAGAAACGCTTCATAATTGCTGTTAATAGTTAAAATAAAAAATTTCGCATCAAGATAACTAAACCAGCGTTCTGCTGTGTGCAGATTTGTATGTTCTGCAGCTGCCAAAATAACTAAAAAAAAAAAATAAATAATAAAATAAATAAATTAGCCAGCGATGAGGCAGAGGAAAGAGAAAGAGATTGCAAAGTGGTGCTGTCAGTGTTATCGTACAGGGCTCCTGCAAGGGCATGTCTTATTAAAATAAAACTTTATTTTCCACTAGGAGAGGAGACTGCAGGTTCACGTTGCGCCGCACAGGTGGGCTCTCATTTCACGCTCCTTTCTGCCGCTCCGGTTAAGAAAGAAGAGCCTGAAGTGGAAAGAAGTCGGGGTTGGGTTTGGTTTGGTGTTTTGTTTGGGTTTTTTTTTTTTTTTGTATTGAAGCAAAGTTGGATGCTGTATCGCGTATGGGTGTTTCTAGGTTGTGGGAATTGGTTGCTCCGGGTTTTCTGCTTGTTTAGCGTGAGGCGAACACATTGCTCACTTTATTGATATTAAACAGAGCCGTCCTGATGGTTACAGTAGTTAGACTACAGCATTATACACAAAGCTGAATCTTTCTGGTGAGAGAAACTGCATTCTTTGGGCTTATCTTGCTCCCTGCGCTGGAATTTACATGCGTAACTACCAGTGCATCAAGATGAGTTTTTTCGCCTTTGTGTGGTTTGCATCTCAATGAGGGTGGAGAGGTGCAGCCTGTTTAGCTTTCCTTCTCCCTGCCCTGAAAAATGGTTAAAACTCACCTCATACTTTATTTATGCTTTGTTCCATCCGACTTCTCTTCTGCTGGTAAGGATTTATGAGGCCAGAAAGCAAGAGCCAAACTGCTCTTCTGCTTCGTATTCTCCATTTCTCGTCCTTGTTTGCTTTCTTTTCGATTTTTTTTTTCTTTTTCATGTGCAGAACGCGCTCTCCCCTGCCTGACGGCGTACCCCGAGATGCTGGGGATGCTGAGCTCCCCTCACCCAGCACCGTACCTTGTTAAAATCCGTGCCTCCGCTCTTGGTGTCCTGGGATTGCAGCCTGAAACGGGTTGTGCCAAACAGCAGCCTTGGCGCGAGTTTGATGTGCAAAAAACACCAGGATCTGACCTCTACTCTCTCCTTTTCCCCTTCCTGTGGTTCCACAGTATCTCACTTGTGTTGCCCCGGTCTGGGGAGCTCTCTGCTCTCCTCCGTCCCACTGAGCTCCATCCTCTCTTCAGATCTCACCTCCTGACCTCCTTCTTTTCTTTTTTTTCCCCTCCCCGGGAGTCGATCAGACAAAGGAGGTACGTTGTCATGTGGATGGTATATACAAATATATCGCATTGTATTTTTTCTCTTTTTTTATGGTTGATTTTAATCTTGGGCTTCAAATATGTGCTAGCATCAGTCGCAGGTAAAAGAAATATAAAGTAGGGTTGTTAAAGTGCCTGTTTGGGTCACGCGTTAGTGAAAATGAATGTGTTGATATAGCTGGAACAGATAGGACAACTCCTGATAGCTTAAAATTAAAAAGCGAGGAGAAACGTGGTAGAAATGTGATGGTGGGGGAGAAGCTTTCGTCTCCTGTGCGAGAGCGGTTACGTCAGTCGTAGGGCGGTAGGAGCAAAGGGGTTTGTGTGCCCAGCTATTAGTTTCAGGACTGCATGTATTTAATTGATGTGAAATAAAGTGTGCTTGATTTAAAAGGTATGTCGCACAGCTTCGGAAAATGAAGTTTAGGAAAAGCAAGTAGAACTGTAGATAAGAAGTTCAGAAAAATACTCTTAGGCTGCAGATAAATGATTTAGGCTTATAACTCACTGTTGCTTCAATAAACAAATGACTTTACAAACAACAGATAGTACAGAAACCAAAAGTTTTCAAAATAACCTTAATTTTTAAAGGAGAATTGTAAAGCTTTGCATGGAGCTTCTTATATTTCATGTATGCGTTTGCAATCGTGCTTTTGTCACATAGGCCTTCACAGAATTCATGGTCTCATACACGTTGTTTGAATTCTTGCCCCTGTTGCCCAATTTTCTGATGATTTACTGCACTCAAGAAATATTTATATGTTCAGTCTGAGAAAACATGGAAAAATTACTTCTCTGTTAGGTAGTTTTGCTCAAGAAGTAATTACTGAAGGTGGTGGTGTATCATGTATCTGAACCACTTGGGATATTGTATATACAGGCTACTAAAATCTTAAATTAAAATGTCCGTACTGCTGTGTGTGAATATAGATAGTTCTCTGTTTTCCAGAGAGCTTCTGATGAGAAAAATGATAAATCATTAGACAGCACGAGGGAAGGTACGTCACATGAAGGTTGGAGGAGGAGGAGGACTACTAGGTAAAGGATGAGTCAGAAGATGACAAAGTTCTTCAGAATTTGGTAATCAGCAGAAGTGAAAATGGGAGTCAGCAGGAGCTGGAATGGCAAAGATCTTTAACTTCTTTTAAGAATGTAGAAAACCAGGTGGTGTGACGTATCCTGATAGAGGATTTGGTTTGTTATCCTGTGTGTGGTAGGTAAATTCCCAATATATCACAGAAAAGTATGAAATGTCCTTTGGAGGACAACTGCAGAATATCCCACCCCCCAAAAAAATGTGTTTTCCCTTACTCTCCCTGTAAGGCTTGTGTGCTGAATCATAAGGACTTAGAAATGTTATTTTTATTAGAACTTTGGCTAGTCTTATTAAATGTGTCCAATTACATCCAAGTTTTTAACGAACTTTAGAGGGCTTTGGCAGTACGTTTCCTACATTTAGTGGTACACTTTTGGGAGGGGTGAAAAAAAGATGCATTTTTATATTGTTGTCTTTGGGAATTAAATGCCTAATTTATCTTTACCTTCTCTGTACTTCTACCTATACAGGGGGGTTGGTTTTGTTTTGTTTTTTTTTATTTTAGTAAAGTAAGCACGTAAGATGACCAGATACTTGTGTCACAACTTTGGCCAGTGAGTTCTGCCCTTGTGGGTCTAATTAGCTGCCCTGTTATATTGCCATATTATGTTGTTTGGCATGTAACAGCCACCTTTTGTTTTTTCCTGACCCTCCTATAAAGGGAAACCACAATAATTGAAGGAGCCTCTGATTTTGTAGCCCTTTCACTGGATGTGTTTGTGTACATTACTTCAGTATTCTTGAGCAATTTTTATTATGCTTCTCGTGGCCAAATCTTGCCCTCAATAAGATTAGTGGGAAATGTCCCCCTTATTTCTTTGGGGCCACTTTTTGCTAATGTGCATTTATAACTTCAAAGCCAGCAATAAATAGCTGGTCCCCATCACTGGAGCGAAACACGCTCGAGTGAAAGGTCGGAAAGAGGTGGCAATCCTAAGAAATGTCTCTGAGTGTCAGAATCAATTAAAATATTACTTTATTTAAATTACTGAATTCATGGCATTATTCTAATTCACAGAACCTTTTAAAGCCGTGAGTTCTATTTGGAAATATTAGCACTATAAAGCTTGAAAGGTGGTTGAAAGCTGTGGGATTGGGGGGTTTTATTACTATTTTCTTTAGGAGATGAGTAACTTGGGAGTCTGTCTAGTTTAGGAAAGCACAGATGTAAGGCACGAAGGAGAGATTGATTGAAGCCCCTTTCCTTGCTGCTTTTTAATCTGCTGCGATTACTGTATATTCTTAACCCTCCAAGTAAATGAAGTTGGAAACTCAGCTATCCCTTGGAAAAAAAAAAAAAGGGGGCAAAAAAAAAAAAACCAAACTAACTTTGATGCATTGGATTTCAGAGCAAGACGCCACCGCCGTCGCCTGCAGTGTGGTGGTAACCTGAGGGTCAGGCGAACTTGAACTGCGGCATTAGGTCTGTCCTTAGGTCTATCGAGAGTTTTTCCTGTGAACCGTCGCTCCCCGCGCTGCTGCCTCGGGCTGCCTCCGCCGCTGCTGCCGCACAGCTTCCAAAGCAGCTCCTGCCCGGCGCGTTTGGCACGGGAGAGGAGAGAAAATACGTGTCATCCGCTGATTTCGCCTCCTCCGCTCGGAAGGAGCTTTTTGCCTTCCCGTTTCACCCACTGCTGAGAACTTTGCCGGGGCTATTGTGGTGGGAAGTAATGCGACTTAAAGAGAAATAGGTTTTGGCGTGCCATGTTTACCTTGCACCAGGAGTTGTTAAGTGTCTAATGTGTAGCTTTTTTTTACCACGGACTGAAAAACTCAATGCAACATTTCGTGTTTTATTTGATCCAGCACGTGTGTTTTGATGCTCACTTAATGTTCAAATTGGTAACAGCGAAATCCAACTTTCCATAGGTAACTGCTAGCTTTTAGCCTCATTTTTCAGATTTTGGTGCTCCATACTGCTTTAAAACATGATCTAATCTTTGTAGAAATGGCTCTGTTATAAGCGTTCATATACTAAACACATGCTCGGTTCAAAAGGTAGTTTAAAAATTTCTGTGGTAGCTGAGCTGGAGGACAGACAAATTGCCTTTTTAAGAATTCCTCCTAGTATTGCTATTTGGATTTGCTTAAAACTTAGTAGTTTCCAAGTTAGACAAGACGACCAATGAAAAATAAAAGTTTTGTGAAATAGTAGCCTCTGGTTTTGAGGATCACAAACCCAGGGAGCACTTAGACTTTGGATTTCACAGTTGTGATGATGCACGAGGTGATTCAACCAGACTGAACCTCCGATCAGTTTTATGTATTCACGGGTTTCATTTTTTTTAAGCCAGAGGAATCATTATAACATTCACTTCAGTGTAACAGGCAGTAGATTTCTCATTGGCTTGCTTTGTATGGAGTCCAGGACATTTGGAATTTAAAATCTTATTTTCTTGTCTGATATTGCCTGTGCGCACCTCTTGCAGCAGGCAAATACTGTCAGTGGCAGGGCCAGGCTAAGGAGCACTTACTGATAAGGAAAAGTAACAATGAACTTCCAAAGAAACAAAAGCAAAAAAAAACAAAACTAAAAGGCTGACCCTCTGTTTCAGGGCATTTTGTTTGTATTGGATGCAAAGGGATGGCTGCGGATCTGCGGGGACACAGCAAGTGAGCACCTAACCCCGTAACTGAAAACTCCTCGGTGATTAGATCTTGATTATTCGAATGTCTTAATTATAGTCTTGATTATTTTGTTCCTCCTAAATTCTCAAACTTCTGGATGTGCTTAAAGCACATTACGTTCATAACCAGGAGAACTAGAAAGTGTTTGCGGTGAAAGCCAGGATCTCTCGTGCAGTCTCATGGACCTGCACATAAAGTCCAGAGAGAAATGCAAAATACCTCTTTAAAAAAAAAAAAAAAAGTAAAATTTAGAAAACTTCTAATGTGCTTTTTTCCCCTCTGTTATTTTTCCCTTAGCTTCTTGGATTAGCAAATTCAGTTGGAAGAACTATACACAGTTTGTATTTTTTTATATTCTCCCGGACCATTCATGCCCTTCCAGGGATTTCTCAGGAGTAACAGGGGAACCCCTCCGCATGGACAAAGCATTTCATTATTTTCAGGGAAATTTCTCATTCCCAACAGCTGGAGCAGGAGCATAGACTTGGGCTTTCTTGCTCTTGCTGCCTTTATGCTTGGCAAGGTGGGGAAGGACCAAGAAGGAGGGGGAGAAGGGAGTACCTGGTGGCTGGGGCGGTGGAAGCAGGGGATGGAGATGCACGGCATCGTTAGGACCGTAGGGGAGGTATTTGGATCTGAGCAGTGGATGCTGAACCACAGCACCGATCTGGTTAGTTCTCCTTGCGTGAGAGTGTTTTATGCAACAGTTTGTTTAAACAAAAAGAAAAGAAGCGGTTTTGTAAAATCTCAGAAGAAGTAGCATGGCATAGCAGGACATCATAATAGAAATCGTTTTTTAAGTATAGAAGGTAAAGGAAGTATCGGGGGTGCAGGCAGCCTAATCTGCCAGAGATCTGGGTGAGATGCCAGTTGTGTTTGGGTTTGTGTTTATGTGGCTATTCCCTGCATTGTTGGATGCTTCTGTGCCTGAAGGCGCGCTAGCTGCTGCAGGAGCTTTAGAAAGGTATGAAAAACATTCCTTCTAAAAATACTGGGAAGCTCCCTCCACCCCCATTGTTTATTGGAAACTTTTCCCCCCTCTTAAGATATTTGATTATGGTGTAATGCAGCTAATTTAAGCATCTGTTTATCACTGCCTGGCTAGACTGAATGTGAAATTTCAATTGAATTACCTCCCAAGAGAGCTTTGAGCTCTGAGGGTAAAACAAATCATTTTCTCTCCGTTCCCCTGGGATTGTCAATAAAAAGAATTCATCTAAATAGTTTACATGCGTTTTGAAATGTTGCATCTACGAGACTTGGTTTTGTTGTTAGTGGAAAATTGCCAGTGTGAGGGGAATATGGGCTTTAACTCGACTATGGCAGTGTTATAGCACGGTGGTGCGGTGTCTGGAAAGGCTGCAGCTCTGAAAGCGTTTGCATTTAAGTAATTCATATTTGATCAATAAACGTGCGTGCTTTATTTTAGAACAGAAGGTAGCGTATAAACCTGAGCTCGCTACAACCTCGGACATAAGCTGCCACCAGCCCAGTAGCTTCTCCAGCTCCTCCAGTCGGCCTGTTACATTAAAGTGAATTATTGCTGTGGGCTGTTGGTGGGACACCGTGAGCCCCTCATCACCGCCGCAGCTTTGTCTGCTCCTAAATGTTTGTGGGTGTGCATGTTATTAAAAAATATTTCCGCTTCCACAAGAAACAGTAGATTTTCTTTTATTTGTCATCATGTCAACAAAGATCTGGGAGGGGGCAGAGTACAGGTTTTTCTTGCTCTGCAAAAACAAGTAGTTACTAGGTTTACATCTTCTCTGTCATTTTGTTAGTGGGAAGAGAGGAGATTTTCCTTCTGGTTTACCTTACTTAGATTTGAAGTGAAATCTGCTGCCATCCACGTGCAGAAGACCTGCAGATCTGACTTGTAGGTGCTTTTGCCCTGGACTGGGCTGCTCTGCTGGGGTCAGGCGCTGCCTTCACTGGAGCTGGGACATGTGGACATGTCCGTGAGCTGCAGGCAGCGATCCACCTGCTGGTGATGCCCCAGTGTCTCCCTGCTGCTCTCCTAGGAGGACAGGCAAGTTCTTCTCTAGTTGACTTCACCAACTGGGAAAGAGCCCTAGACTGTCTCAGCGTTGATAACTCCGGGCTGCATTTCCAGATGCAAGCAAGGACACAAGGATCAGGCTTCCTTATGGGATTGTCCATGCTAACCTTTGTGCCCATCACCTGAGACTCACCAGTGTGCCCTTCAGCTCAGATCTTCTGGCTTACTTGGAGCTGCAGTGTAAAGGCTGGGAGTAATGTCATTCAAGCAGGAAAACTGCAGTCCCAAGAGTAATAAAACTGGAAGGTGTCATGACCGTGTGAATGCTTGTACCCAAAACCAGCATACAGGTGACCTGGAGAGCGAGCAGACCAAAGGGAGGTAGACAGCAGAATTTGCTTTGCTGACAACTGTCCTCTTGCCAGCAGCAATTCCAGCTGAGAGTTAAAAGAAGGTCCATCTAAGCTGTAGCAAGATGCTTCATCAGCGCACGCCTTTACACAAGTTTGCCTTTTTTGATATGGGTAGTTAAAATTTGCTCTTGTACAAGTATTCAGGCAGTGAAGAAAAACTTCTTTAAAGATCTTCTGGTAGTGATAGCAGTAAGAAGATCAGAGGTGCCGGTGCAGAGTGAACGCCTGTTGATTATTTTGGAGTGGAGACGTGTTCAGTCCTGCAGGAGCTAGCCCAGGTTAGCAGCTAAACTCGTGTCATCGCCCTGTTACTCTTTCAGTCTCCTGTCCTATTCTATTTTTATTGATTATAAAAACCATCTCATTATGTGAACTGGGGTTATTTTAGATGACAGAGCAGCTAGGATGACAGTCAAAAATCAGAATCCAAAAACTGTGCAAACTTTTAAATAAAATAGATGAAAACTTAAGAAATTTTAGAGTTTGCTTGTTCAGGAGTTTGGTGTTTCTGCAGTCATTCTGATAGTTGGTCATGTTTAATGGCAAAGCCTAAAGAAGTTAAATGCCACGTGCATAGCTAGTGTATTGTCATGAGAGCTATAATTAGCATTAGTTCCTACAATCATCTCAGGGAGGGTTTGAAGAAAGAGGCACGATATTGCTTGTTCACTAGTCAGTATTTTCTATAGTATGGGGGATTGACTGTTTGAAGTACGCTTTTACAGAAGCAATAAAAGTTATTCACAGATGGCAAAAATCTGGGAACGATTAAGGTTTTAAATTATACCAACATTCATCGCAAGCAGCAAAGGCATATTCATGGTGGAGATCATTCTGGATCTTTATCCCGAAACAGTAGTAGACCAGAAGTCTGCAGGTACATTGAAGCGTTGGCCCGTGTTGTGAGATGCTAATAGTCCATATTTCCTTCTGGCTCTAAATATGGAATCGTTTTGACAGTTTAAGTATATTTAGAAAGGATTAATCCTGACAGGGTTGATACTAACCTAAGAAAACTTCTTTAAAAAACCTCAAAACTGCAGTTTATCTTAATGAGTAGCTCCTACTGTGAACAGCAAAGCCCCGTTACTGTGTGTAATAGGGTTTAGAGACTACTGTGATGAGAAAGGACAGGTCTTGTAATTTTAAAGTACATGACGAGAAGTAGAGAGAGCCCCTTCTCCGCAGCCATCCCTGGTCTTCCAGTGTGCCCCCAGCCCAAGGAGCTTCACCTGTGCCTCTCTCACCTTGCTTGTAAAACAGCATTAAGAACAAATTTATTTTTGAGATCCTTGAACTGAAATGGTCTTGGTTTAGAAGAGGTGTGTGAAGATACCAGCTACTTCAGACAAAATAGATACAGGAGTTTGTGTAATGTTAAAAGCAAGCGGCTACAAGAGAATAATCTTGGAGTGTTTCCAAATACAAATAAGTCCCATGTCACGAAAAGTCAGAAGTCTCCCTTGAATGAAGATCATTACCCTCAGGGTGCATGTTGGTCACTCTTTAAAATTCTTATAAAAACAAAGAAATTAATTATCCAGTATAAAAATGGGGCATACATCTCCTGGCAAACATTCAATTAACTTTTTAGTGCTTGCTACTTAATGTTGTGTTTGACCAGTCGAGCATTGAGAACGACTTTCCTTTGAAAGGGAGCTGGGGTGGAACGTGGCATTGGGCTGGAGCTTTGCTCCGGCGGCCAGTTGTGGCTGGTCATCAACATTTTTCCCATGATCGTTGAGTGTGGAGCTGGTTATATTTTACTTATGCATGTGAGATGTAGTTTGCTTTGGGACAGGTTTTTTTCTGTAGGCTGGATGATGTTTTATTGAGAATATAATTTAGCTAGTTTGGCAATCATAGACTGGATTGCAGTGGTTGAGCATGAACAACCAATTAAAAGCAACTGTATAATACTTCTAATTCCCATGACTAATGGGCTGAAAATATGGAGCTCTTTGACCTGGATCCAATCCAAGCTAAAGATGAATTATGCCACATAGATCATGTTTTCTACTGTTAAAATGGCAAATGGTGCAAGTGTAAACCCCAAAATTTAAGAAATGCTGACTTCCAAGGGATGAGCTGACGTGATGAGAGATATATTTGGAGAGTAATACGTGAGCAATGCTTGAATAACTGGGTTTTTTTAAAAAAACTTTTACCTATTTCTATGCACATCGATATCATTTATAATCTCCTTTTGCCATTAATCTCTGGCTGCTTTGCTAATAAATGATTGTGTGCTGAAACAATTGGAAGGGAAAGGGGTTTTTTTGAGTGTTCCGTGTCCTTTATCTTGGCAGTATAAATCTCATTGTTACAAGGTAAATTTTTTTTTTTACATACATCCTGTACGTAGAGATTCTCAAATTGATCTTTGATTGTCGTATATGATTTCTGTATTTATTTTTCTTTCTCCTCAAAAGGATCGCTAAAATTGTTAAATGTGGTGTTAGTAATCTAAATAGCTGAGTTTGGGTTTTGGTTGGGTTTGTAGCGGAACAAAAATGAAATACCTACGGGTTAAACTTCGGGCTGGTTGGGCTGCTAAAAGCTGTATAAATATGCAAGGCGCCGGAGCTGATGTGCAGGAAAGCGCTCTGCTCGTCAAACGAGGCAGTGATTACGTGGCAGGGCAGGAGGAGTTCTCTTGGAAACAGGGAAAACGATCAGCGTAGCAGGACAGAATGCAAAGGTCGATCTGCTGAATACAAATAAAGTATTGAGCCCCAGGTTCTGCCTCACGGAGCTGGCGCTTTTGGAACCGCTGTGATAAATGCACTGATAAATTCGAGGGAATGAGTGCTATTGCAAAAAGCCTGATGAAGGCTAGAAAGTGTCCAGCTAGTAGGAATTGCATTGCTTGGTCGGGCACAATGAAATTAAATAGAATTTGCTTTAGTGAAATTGCATCAAGGGTGATTAAAGGTGCTGCTGGGAGAAGGTGGTGATCACCTTTCACCGAAGCCACTTCAGTGACTCCGTCGCTTACTCCTTACATCTGTTTTGGTGTTTTTCTCCTGTGCTTGTTTGCTCTACCTTCGAGGCTCCTCTCCCTCTCCCGTTCCCTTCCACCCTTGCGTTGTCCCTTGCTCTGAGCCTGGAGGTCACACCAGGGCTGCTTCAAAGAAGGTTGATGGTTGGACTTAATGATATTAAGGTCCCTTCCAACCTAGACAATTCTATGATTCTATAAAGAACAGGGAACTCTTCAGAAGCCGCTTGTCAGCACCATTCCTTGGGACCGTGAGGGTTCGCTGAAATACACCAGGTCCTGCACTTTCCCCTTACCAATACGCACCGTTCTTCCTTCCCCTGTTCTTTGATAATTGCGTTTTGGGTCAAGATTCGGCCTTTTAGCTTTGCTCTCAACACCTCCAAAGAGCTGATTTGCCTAACGCAGCACCGCGTTTCCATCTTGCCGAGGTGAGACCGGGACGTGTGGGTCAGAGCTGCTCTCTGCTCCATCCGCGGCTCTGCTCTTCAGATCTGTGGTCGGATTCGAGTCTGTATCTCATTTCCAGCAAAGTCACCCAGCAGTCTCTGATCCTTCTTTTCTGTGGTACCACCAGCTTCTCACCTTGGTGGCTAAACTGCTCTTGGGATGTTCTCCTGATGCAGAAGAGTCTGAGTCAAACTCCTGTTTGGTTTTGCTTTCGTATTTTTGCATTTTGCATTCCTTTTTAATGAGCCTTTGGCCTCATGGATGTCAAACGAGGACAAGAGGGAACAAGCACAAACTTGAACATAGGAAGTTCCATCTTAACATGAGGAGGAACTTCTTTCCTTTGAGGGTGGCAGAGCACTGGCACAGGCTGCCCAGAGAGGTGGTGGAGTCTCCTACTCTGGAGACATTCAAAACCTGCCTGGATGCCATCCTGTGCAACTGCTGTAGGTGACCCTGCTCTGGCAGGGGGTTGGACTAGATGATCTCCAGAGGTCCCTTCCAACCCTGACCATTCTGTGATTCTGTGAACAGTGAATTGTAAGAGAATTCACACCTTTCTGGTTGTTTTGCTTTCCTAAAACACGACGGCAGAGCGATGCCCGGTGGCTGCAGGCAGGAGCGAGGCCTCGCTGTGCTCCGCTGTGTTTGCAGAGGAGCTGCGACACCACGGACGTGGACTTCGAGTGACTTGAACTGGGGTTTGCCCCAGATGGACTGAGTGTGTAACCGGGCCTTTAAGGTAAAACAAAACACGTACGCACACAGAAATACACACACATGTGTATAACCACGTGTAACATCCATATGTTACCAACAGGAAAAGATATCTCATGACTTTTTTCCTTCTGTTTGGTATCTAAATGATCCTCTGGCAACAGGACTGGAGTTTCATACTCTATATAAAAAGACACACCTTAAAATTCATATAAGGACCCCTCGGTGCTGTACGCGGCACCTATTTCCTCATGTGTAGATATTCTCTTGAGCAGTTTGACATTTTACCTCTTCTGCTGCTGGTTAACACTAGACTGAGAAGCGTAAGGAATATTTTTCATGGTGACAGTTGTTGGAGCAGTGCATGTGCAGAGCGATATTCGGTCATTTATTCCCTCTTCGTAATTGTAGCACGAACTAATTATTTTCTCAGCTTGAGGTGTATCGGAGTTGCGTTTGATAACTGTTTATTTTATATAAATGCTTCTTTGAAGTAGTGACCGAAGCTCGGACGTGGGGTCCTCTGCCTTCAAAGGCGCAGGGAAGATCTGGGGCTTCGCTGGGGGAGAAGAGGTTGGGCAGAAGGTTGGTACACCGCCTTCACCCGTGTATGAATGTCCAGGTGGAAACTTAACGCTGCCGCTAACGGGATTACCTTCTGCTCCGTGCTGGCACGTCCCTTGTATTGCCCAGATGACAGCAGTGGTAGCCGAACGGAGCCACGTGGCTCGGAGGAGGTGGGGAGAGAGAGAAGCAGAGGTGTTTCAGCGAAGAAGTCAGCACGCCGTTGGGTTTAAACCGTTTCTCTTTGCTTATCCTGGGAGTCGGAGCCGCCGGAATGCTGTCTTCTCTCTGCTGTTCACTCCCTTCCAAAGGATTTGCTGTTGGCCAATACGAAGGAACCTCAGATACACTGCAGAGCTGGAAACTTGCACCAAAATGAGGCCATATTATTATTATTTTTATTATTAATAATAATAATAATAATAGTTTTCCAGTTTCTTACAGATTTAAATTGGCTCAGTGAATTTGACACCGTGCTGAGCTTCTGAGGTGATAATGCATCAGATTACACTCTGTGGTTATTTTTCGTGGCCTGTCAGTAAAATAGAAACTAATATTCTATATTGGCATTTCAGAAGATGTTTCTTCAGAGGGTTAAGCTTTCACTGAGGATTTAAAGGCTGTTAGCGTAAATGTGACCGTTCTGTGTATTTTTCAATTCGGGCAGACTCCTTCTATTATAGAGAAAATGTTAACAACTTAATATTTTGGTTTAGAGTTATAGATGGCAGGGTTTTAGAACATAAATAGATGCTCTGTATGGCAAAAAAATTTGAAATAGCACTTGAAAGAGTTCATTATCTTCATATTTCCATAACTTCATTAGTTCCCTAACTTACTCAGTGCTCAGGCGGCGTTTGCTGGGTGCTTTGCGTGCACACAAAGGGACAGTTTTTGCCCTGAAAAAGCTCAGTCTTAGGGCATCAGATGTAGGATTTGATAATGCAGGAAGCAGTAACCGATGACCAATTCTGTACAGTTTTAACTGTAACAGCTGGTTAAAAAAAAAAATTACAGGCTATTTCACAGAAAATGAGGTTCTCAATTGCACGAATACTCTTCTTGAAAGGGATTTTGCTTTCTGTAGAAAACTGCCTTTTTGTGGTAAACCAGAAAACTTTTTTTTTTTGTTGTAGGGAAGAGTTCTTCGCAGGAAACCATTTTCCGACCAGCTTTAAAATAGAGATAGCAAAGACCACTTACAGTTTTTTCTCATCGCTCCTCCGGAAACTAAATGCTAAACTATCGATGTTATGTGAGGTTTACTGAAAGCAGGAAAGGTCTTTGCTTTTTTATCCTTGAAAACTACCCCAGAAGAGGAAGAAAATAAAAGAAAATATAAATACCAGGGTGGTTTTGCCCCCAGGGTTGTTACTGAGAGCTTTAGCTGCTTCAGGGCTTCCCTGTCTTCTCTCCTCTGAAACTGTGCTTGTTGGTCCCACTTGCACCAGCTGGCACGGAGACAGCAGCAGCCTAAAACATTTAAAAATCTGTGGGACGAGAGGAGGGGAAACAGGAGAACGTTACATTGGCTTTTTCCTGGAAAATGTGACGTTTTTCCCAAACGTTGATCCAGCAAAAGCTTTTCAAGGGAGAAACCAGGGTTTCCATTTGGAAATGCTGCTGTAACTCTGCATGGAATTCATCGCTGGGTCAACTCGTGTGCCTTCTCCTCCTGGCCTGGGTTCCCTGGGCGGACTTTGGTTTCTTCATCCGAATGACTGTGCCCTTTCATTAAGCTGTGCTGGTAAACCAGTGAAAACAGTCTGATTGGAAAGCTGCATGTGTAGAGAGCAGCAAGGAGGGGGAAAAAAACAGGCACTGAACTGCAGTGCCCATGAGATACCGTGATGGTGGCTCTAAAGGGTGTGTTGGGTTTTCATCTTTCAGACAAGACCCAACCTCGTGGTCCCAGTAACACTTTCTAGTAGCACTTAGTGTTTGCTAAATTGAGTGCTTGCCCATTAAGCTTCCTCTGCCGTATCTGCAACATCAGCATTTACTTGTGTTGAAGCAAAACAGTGTCAGAAGGTACTTCATTAATATAATGATGGGTCTCTTTGGATTGCCCTATAAATATATCTCGCTGCAATACCAGGTATCATTCGTCATTTTTGCCACTGCAATAGCAGGTATCATTCCCAGACTCTACTGGAGCATCTTAGGTCAATTTATGTAGCAAATCTGTGGCTGGACTAGTATTAGCACATAAGATTTCTTAATTCCTGGCCTCTTACCTGACCTTTAAGAGCATGATAATTTTGAAATAATTGGTGTTTTGGTAGCAGTTTTAATGAGGAAAAATAATATTTGCATATTTTTCTTTTTGGCAGTCGTCTGTTCAGAGGTCTCAGCCCAAACAAGCAAAGTCAGAGTTATAATAGATGAATAAACAACTTTGTTGATATTCTTAGTTATTGGCAGTTGCTATAGCGATGGGCTGCCACAGATTCCCGGATAATGGTTCTGCTGTGCGGCTGCTCACCACATCGCTCAGACTGGAGGTGCATCCTCCCTCGGAATGGAGATGATCAAAATACCTCAGCTACACATATACCATAAAAAATGGGTTTTCATGGTACTTAGAATAGTAAGAGTTATATGTCCATCTGGGGTTTGGTTTTTTTTCTGTAGCAGTACAAAGCGTGACTCAATTCCCAGAAGTTTGTCCAGTGGGATAACTCCCAAGTGAAGAATTTCTTGTTACAGCATCCCTGTGCTTGGTCTCTGGCTGGTGCCAAACCAACGCAGCTGTGTAACTGTGGTGGAGGAATCCCATTTTGAGATGCATTTTAAAGACCATAAAAGGTCTTTAGACCTTTATTTGAAAGGCAGAAGCAAAATACTTGGAATGCACTTCCTTATTCTGAACCCCAAAGTCTCAACTCCGTGATGGCATGGGATGGCTGCTTCTTTCTGGCTCTCAACAGTGGCTTTTCCCAGGTTTTTCACTAATTCTAAATTGTGTGTTTACAGGCTGCTCGTGGTGCGTATTTCCCCCCTTGGCAAACAATAGCTTTTCAGGTAGCAAGGTGTAGCCCTCCCCATCTGCACCTTCAGCCTAATGGGAGCGTGTTTTTTGGAGTGCTCGACGCATCAAAATTCAACCCAGCTGTGTGTGTTTCAATGTGTGATCTCGTACACACGTGAGGACGTTCAGACATAGCCAGTGCCTTCATTCGAGTCGCACGTCGCTCCTACAAATCAACTGTGCCATGTCTGAACGGCTGATCAATACCAGGTCGGTCCCTTCCTTCGACAAGACAAAATCCAATGGAAAAACTGATTATTAACACAATGCTGTAGAAACACGAGGACAGAAGAGGCAGGAAATCAGGCTTGGGGTTTTGGTAACGGTTTTAATTTGGCTACGTAGTTCATAAAATGTCCACAAATTAAGTTATGTGCTTTGGTTGTAACATGAATATGGATTTTGGTATACCGAACTCTGCATGCGTGGGAAATCTGGTTTTGGCTGTGGAAGAGCTCTGCATAAAGCACAAAACATTTTGGGATGTGCTGCTTGTACAGGAGAATTTATGTTGAAATACATACTCAAAAAAAACCCAAACCCAACCCATCAAAAAACCCTGGAACAAAGTGCTTTCAGCTAGAAGGTGTATTTTCAGACCTTCATATGGTTGCTTGACTATAATCTCATTAACTTTTCTTTTAATTGAATACAGAGGTAGACTTGAGCTCTGAAATTTAGGTCTAAATGTTTAAAAAGAAATAATCAAAATTGCTCCTGTTGAGGGATTTGATTCAAGATCATCTTTAAACATGTATGGGAATATGCCCATTGGCTAATACAGGCTGACACAGATATCTGAGGTGTTTGAGACACGATTCCAAATGGGAACCAAAGATTCCTATGAAGCCATTGAACAGGGAGACAGCGAAGATGATTCAACACATTGGCCATCTAAACTGGACGTCCAAAGAAAATTATACAAATATCTCTGATTCTCCCCTATTTTCCTCCCCACCCTGTTCGTCCAACAGAGATTTATTTTAATCTGCTAGCAAAAAAAAAAAAAAGGTGGTTTCCTTCTTTGTTTCGCAAATTGCTTTGGCCTTAAACACAGCACAATCTACAAAAATGCAATTATTTAAGTTTTCATTTTTCATGTGGCTCTTCATTGCTAAATTGAAGAACCCAGGATTAAAAAAAGCACGTAATGTGAATTAAATGTGGCAGTGGACAGTGAGTGTTTGCGTTACAGCAATAGTATCACAGCTTCATTTCCTTTGTATATCTTAACTTCAGTTTTGCAAACTGGGATGGGGTTTTCCCAGCTTTTTCTGTATACTTTTCCCGGTGCTTTTGTTTCCAAAGATGTAAATTGAAAGGGATGACATTTCCACGCAAAGAGAAGAAATGTTTATTTTAAGAACACACAAAGTACCCGGTTACGAGATAACTTGTTGAATCCTCGATGCCAGACTGGCTTTGCGTGGAAGATGAATGTGAATTTGAAAAGGACCCTGTCGAAGTAATTGGGCTTTACGGCTTACTCCTAATAGCCAAATCTTTGCTTCACGCTCCTCTGTTTTGTCTTTTAAGACCGCAGTAGCAACGGGTAAGGAAAAAAAATAGTTTGCAGCCTTGGTGCGTGCGGTGAGATATTTTCATGGTTTATGTACTGTTTCTAAACAGGGGCCAAACTTTCCCCTCCGCCCCCTCCCCAAAAAGAAGAAAAAAAGGAAACAAGCACCCCAAAACCCCTCAATACAAGCGGTGAGAAGCAAAACGAGCGAAGCCTCAGATGAGTTTTGTTAGAGTTTTATTCCCCCCCACGCACCGATGTTGGGGCTGATGTCCGGGTGGAGCAGGCGGCGGCGGTGGGGAGATGTGCGGAGCCGCGGAGCTGGTCGGGATGGGGATGCTGGAGGGCTCGGCTGCCGCTCGCGGGGTATGGCCGCAGGTCCCCGACTGTGCCTTGGGTCCCCCGGCACAGCGGAGATCGGCACCGACTCCATCACGTTTTCAGCTTGGGTAGAAGGGGAAGTTGGTTGTTTAAACCAGGCCACCGCCTTTTTGTTGTGCCGTCTTTCGCTGCCAAAGTTGTACAGATGCAGGGAGCGAGAATATTTTTCCTGCCACCTTTCTGGAGGCGTTTTTATACCCACGCTTCACTGTAAATCGGAAAAGCAATAAAACCAGGGAAAGGGACAGCGTAAGGATCAGCTGAGCTGCAGCAGTCACTTCCCGAAGGCTCCCTGACCTTGCGTATATTATTTTCTTTTTGTCTAACTGTTGCATATATATCTGCAGACAACGTGCTGTCAGAAAAATCAGAAGTGGGAATTAAATATTGTGTGATACGATAAAGCTGGGAGTTTCTCCTGTAACTTCGCACAAACGTCCCGCTTTCCCCTGATCTTTTATTCAGCATTTAGAGATGTTAAGATTTGCAGTCCTTTTTCCGGCATGTTTTTTAATACCGGTATGCTTCTTGCACTCTACTTTCCCATTCGGATTTCTATATTTCTAAATGTTATGCGTATGGACAAGGGTTCATAAATATATATGTTCCTTGACGGTTTCAGCTCATGCATGCGTATATGAATATATATCCCTCGATGGAGTTGCAGTTCTGCTGCAGACGCGATGGGTTTCTCCCTCTTTATCAGTGGCACCATTAGTAGAGATAGAAATGGAAACTTTTTCAACTAAAACCAGCTGGGATATCATTGATCAAGATACAGCCTAACCCAGGAAAATGGGGTGTAAGTAGTAATTGGAGCTGTAATGCAGTTGAAATGATGTTTTTCTTGCTGTTTGTTTTCAGGATATTTCATGACCTGTTCATTCATTCTCTCTCTCTCTCCCTTTTCCCTTAAAAATACAAATTTCTCAAAGCTAAAGATAAAGAGGGTTTTAGGGGTGCTTAAACAACAGATGGAAAGGCTATCATTTTGTTCTTCCAGAAAATATTTAATAATATATTAGAAGTTTGTAGAAGGGGAAATACGACTCTAAGGAATTTTCAAATCAGTGGCATCTTTTCCCTTTAATGTGTTATACTTAACATTGCTGCTTAAAAGCATGGAATGAGACTTCATAGGTTCGTGTTGTTTGTTTGGGGGTTTTTTTATTAAAAAAAAAAAAAAAAGCCTTCCCGAGACACTGGATTTACATTTTAAAAAGAAAACCCATTACAAAGACCCTGCCGTTAACTGTACAGAAATGAGCATTTGATGATGAGTTTCAAAGGAAACAGATTAAGTGGTTCGTGAGTCCTGTGGCATTTGGCACGTGTGCAGATTCAAGCAGTAAGTCAAAAAGACACAGATAAAATATTGTCAGGGAACTGGCTTTGTTGCTTCTGTTTTGATGACAAAGATCTAATTTTGCATTATTTTGACAAATCAGAAATGTGGTTTACACCAGCGAGTATTTTTCCCTTAAATTTAGAGTGCCAGGCAGGCAAAACGACTTGCCCTGACTATCTTCTTTTCAATACTTATTCTCCATAACTAAGTTCCGCAGTCAGCTCCGGAAACTAATTTACTTTCCTTTCTAAAACGCATTTTAAAGACAAAACCTAAACTGTATTAAATATTTACGTGTCATCAGTCACCGTAATTACCATAATGTTTATATTCTGGTTGCAGAGATTGGGGGAGGTGGTCATGCAACGTCAAGAGGCGGTTGATATTTAGGAGACAACTTCTATCGTAGCGTGATCGCTGTAAGAATACTTTGAGGCAAGGAAATACTTTTTCCAATCAAATGCATTTTATTAGAAGAGTCAATCGTCGATCCTGCCTTGCGGTCCTCCTTTCTCAGTGGGCTGCCAGGACGTTATTAATTTTCACTACAGGTTAGACCAGATATGGCGCGGATTTTCCCAGTTTCTTCCCTCTAATTCTTTCCATTCTCTCCCTCATCCCGAGTACTCCATCCCAGAGTGTGCCCGTCGTTTTAATACTCTTCCTTGAAGGAAGGTAATATTAAGACATTATTATAGCAGCCCCTAGTAAATGTTGAGTCTGTGTGTATCGATTACACAGGATTAGTGACTGTAGATATATATACACACAAAAATAGTTGTTGGACATCTTCGGCCAGTTGACCTGGCTGCTGATCAGTCTTCTGTTGGATTTCTAGTATTAAAAGTTCCGTAACAAATTTGGAAAATTGCTTTTTTTATTAATCAGTATTCTAGAAAGAGAAGGAAAGCTCTCGCCTTTCTTACTCAATTTTTGAAAGATCCTCTGCCGTTCCTCCTGTATAACACACCAAAGCCACGTCTTTTCCAAGAGCAGTGTTTACCTTCTGCGTATGGTGACAGTACATTTCCCCAGCTATTTGGAAGGGGCATGAAGCACCAAATTTTAGCTCGCGTAGTTCATAATATATCACACTTGATGTACAAAAAAGCTGTTTTGTTTTAAATGAAAAAAAAAAAAAACCAGCCAATTTGTAGCAATCCCCAAAGTGTTTCTGTCCATTAGAAGTTTAACAGTAACACCTTGGCTGTGAGCAGCTAGAAGAAATTTTAAAAAGTCTGAGTGATTATTTCTTAAAGCTGAACTATAATCTTTATTTCTAAATACACACCCACACACACATCACGGTTGCGCTTTGGCCTTTAGGTATGACCCCAAAAAAATGCTCTCAGCTCAGCTCAGGTCAGGAGAACTGTTACACAGGTGCTTTGTACGTGGTCGTTTTCAGACATAAATCACTCACTCAGTATCTTGTTTTTATGCATCTGAAAATGCATCGCGGCTGCGTAAGGCTGCATGAAGATACAGTAGAGCCGTCTCTTGCGAAAGGTAACATGTGGATTATTCACAGCCCTTTGCCTAAACTTTGTCCTCCCACACGATGGCACACAGGACTTTGTCTTATACACCCCAGCGCTGTGAAAATTGCAGTAACAAATTTAACATCTGAGCGGAGCAAGAAAGCTCGGTTATTTTTGCCTTATTTGCAGTCCCTTCCACTCCTACGTAGATGCATCGAGCTCCGCAACAGTCGTCTTGAAAGCGTGAAGAGCAGGTTGGAAATCCCATTAGGATTCCGCGCAGGGGTCTCTAAGCGCTCCACATCTGCAAAAAAAATTTAGCATTTCGGTCCGTCCCTCAGGATTGGGGAGGCGGCACAGAGACGGCCGTACCGGGAGTTGCTGTTTCTTCCACCTACCCCGATGCGAAGTAGGAAGAGATTTTGGCCATAGGACGCGCGGAGCCATGAGCCCAAATAATTGGCCTTTAAAAGTATTGCCGGGATCGTGTAAAATTGTGGTTTATTTTCTCATCGTTCAGGAGACTTGTTTATTTAATTTTTTTTGACGGTGGCAGTTAGAATAAACGTCCTAGTGTTTCAAAAAGCATAATAATGCATTGTTTTTACGGGGAAACAGAGCTCCAGAGGAAATGATGGTTTGATTTTGTGCATATTTTCTGCAGTAAACATTTTTGGCATTCCTCTTTTTTTTCCTTTTTTTTTTTTTCTTTTTTTCTTGAATACTTCAGTTTTCCTGCTTGGTTTAATGCAGCATAACCTCTAAATTTAGTGGGAAGTGTAAACGTATGTAATGCTTTTTCTGTGGTTAGAAAATACATGTAGCATTAAGTTATTAAAGCTTGACTTTAAACTATGTCTTGGGCTAATGATTTTACAGTATAATTGCTTTAGTTAATTTGAAGGCAGGTATACATACAGCTTATTCCATTTTGGCACTATAAAGTTTGCCATTGGTATTATACCTCATTTTTTATATGATTTACATAATTTGTGAAACAGATTTAATATTTTGTGTGTGAGCTAATTAGTTTCTGGTTTAGAGCCTTCATTGTATGTTCATTGGGTTTTGAACACCTTTTACAGTAGCACAGAAGGTCATTGTTGGATCTAAATTCTTTGTAGAGCAATCAATCCCGTTTTAATAAAATAAGTTGCATAATTTTTAATGTAATTAAATTGGGTTACACGGAATTGTTTTCAGCTGTAAATTTGCGGGATTGGAAGAAATATGGTACGGATGTGTTAATTACTGTGCTGTGCTCTTTCCTTTGTTAGGGTATGGTTAGAGATTATGGACTTGGGCAACCTGGTCTGGTGGGAGGTGTCCCTGCCTATGGCAGGGGGGTTGGAACTCGATGATCTTCAAGGTCCTTTCCAACCTAAACCATTCTATGATTCTATGATTCTATGACTTCGGGTGGGCGCAATTTCGTACGCACCTCTAAGGAGCTCTTGAGGGGCGTCCAACTTTTCCTGCTGGAGGGGGGAAAAAAAGAAAAGGAACATTTCTAGCAGAATTAAAAATTCTTTCTGCATAACTTTCAGAAGATTCAGTGTTAATACGTCGCTAACACCTATTAGTCATTGCCAGTTGCCGGCAATACCAGCGCTTGCCGAGCGCCGAGCTCTCGGGCAGGTGACGGTGAGGTTGGGTGGCTGAAATAAGTGTCCCTTTTGCCGTTCCAGGGGCACGGCAGAGAACGGGAGCCCCTCCGTGCACAATAAGCATCTTACAGGCACCTCACACGCACGCCAGCCCAAAAAAGTGCTTTTCCTCTGGTATGTGATTCCTACAGGAGGGCACACGCTGGCCGTTTTCCTCTCAAAGGAATTGTCCAGGGTTTACCGGTGCTGCGCAGCTCCGACGGCTCCTGGCTTATTAGGAGACTAAACAGTCTCCTGTATCCTTTGTGTCAAAATGAGTGAAAGCTTTGGAAATCATTTTTGGGATTCGTGGAGCAGGAAAAGGGAGTTGCTCGGAAGAGTCCGAAAGGCTATTTCACAAGTTAAAAGTGGGCAGCAGCAATTCCTTTCGGAAAGTTTTTCCGTCCATTCCTTGTGCAAACTCAAAATCTTAATTTACTCAGATTATTTCTGTACACAAATGATTTCTAGTTTGGATTTTACTTGTCTGTTTCTACATCTCTTTTTACCTGCGTAGCTTGTGCATGCGTGTTTATGCTTTTTTTTCATGGTAAAATAGTTGCACTTAGTACAGAGATAAATTAAAGTTAATGAGACAGAACCAGAACACGGTGCAGGTATTTCCCTTCCCTCTGTTTGTGTGCTGTTAGGAACTGGTTCTGGGATTTAAAAAAAAATAATAATAAAAATTCGATTAGCCACAGTGCAAGTCTGTATCTCGTGGGACAGTCGTCGTAAGTTGTACTCTGTGTATAACCCGGGATCTGCTAAATGCATTTTGTGCAAAAAAATAAAGGCAAATATTAACAGTTGCCTTCATGCTCTTTGCTAATGTGCATCTGATTTCATTTAACAGTGCACATGAAGTCTCTTACGCAGACACTGCCATAGAGGTTTTTTGATTATTTCGTAGAACCTTGAATGAAGGTTATATTTTTCTGACGTGTTTACATATATACATACCTATATAAAAAAAAAAGCTGACTTTGTATTGTTGTATTTGCAGCCCTTCTTGCTCAGCATAGAGTTGTCAGACCTTTGCAGTACAATTATACCAGTGGAAGCCTTTAAGGCATTTATTTCAGAGTGGGAATACTGTTTCTCCTACTTTAAACAATTAGATGAAGTGTAATCTCACTTTCTTCCTGTGGAATGCCACACTTTTATTGCTATCATTTATCAGTTGCGAGATGTAAATAAGACGTGAGCTTGGGAGCCTGCCTCAAATAAAACCAGATTGTATTGATTCTTGTGTGGTACGGAATGAAACGGAAAATCATCTGACATCCACTCGGCGTTCATCGAAGCAATTTTTAAAGAGTAAAGGCTGAATACGTACAATATAAATTCCTTATCTTGTTTACTTGATATACGCGTGCAGTTCGAAAGTCAGAAACCTGATAGAAATCGCAGCTAATTGTGGGAGATAGTACCTATTATTTTCATTATGGGTTTAAAACGTGAGATGTGGTGGCTTAGTTTAAAAGCAGCTTCAAAGTATGCAGAAACTTGGGCGATGTGCTGACGATTAATTTTGATGGGCGCTTAAGACAGGGAGAGAAAAGAAAGAAAAACCACCCAAAACTTTCACATCACTGACAGCAAATGAAACGGAGTGAAAAACTGAGGTTTTGTCCATGCAGCAAGTTAATGATTTTCTTTTNAAAAAAAAAAAAAAAAAAAAAAGCCCTTTCCCCATCCCCCTGCACTGCCAGGGAGACAAGACGGCTGCTGATTTCTTAAAGCCTTAAAGTTAGCTGACCTCCTGGCTGAACCCGACTTTAATGTAAACATTTTCTTGAGATGGTTCGTAGCAGGGCCAGCAAATCTGGAGAATATTAGCGGCGCTGTGTTTGCGGGAAGCAGGAATCCCTTGGTAATTCTCGGGAGCTCTTTTCCAGGCCAAGGCAGCCTGAGACACAGTTGTGTTTTCAGTTTTGCAGGGTTCGTTGGTAATGCCCTGTGTATCTTTTTAAAATGTAATTAGTAAAACACATAATTAGTTTTGGCTTTGAAGTCGAGTTTTTCTTACTTGCTTTCGCTCCGTTAAAACTCTTTATCTTCCCCCGCCATAGGTAAATAATATGATAGCATAATATTCGTGTTGCTTTAGCCCTCGACGTTTTGGCATTGGTATACGAATCCAAACAGAAAAGAGAAATTAGAGCAGGGCTTCCTCCGGATCGCCTCTCTTTGCAAGAATATTAAGTTCCTTTTAATGCTCCGTGCTTAAGCGAAATGCGCGGCTGCTGACGACCCCAATATTTTAAAGAAAAGTTTTCTGCTTGTTTGGGGGGGGTGTTGGCACTGTCAGGATCTTCTCGTGTGCTCGTTCTCTCCAGCATGAACTGATTCCAACGGCTGCGTGGTGCCAGATCACATCAGTTACTTTGCAGGTAGAAACTTGGGGCTGAATTTCTAAATTTTCCTTACCTCCATGCTTTTTTTTTTTCCTTTTTTTTAAGATACATTGTGTTTATCATAAGCTTGAGCAACTGTTGAAATGACATGCTGAAAGGGGATATAATACTTAGCACCTACTTCTTGTTTTTCAGCTTCAGAGCGCTTTTCACACGTTAATTGATCTCCCCAAGGTCCCAGTCTGCCCAGTACTTGCCGCTGTATGGGTGCACTGGTGGGCAGGAGTCTGACGGATGTCCGTCACTTGTCCTTATTACACCCTAGCGCATGTTCTGTGTTGTGTTACACTGGCTATAAAAACCTGAATTTTACGTGCACAACAAAGCATGTTTACCCATGAGAAACCTGTGCCTGTTACGGGCAGTGATTGCTGTCGCTGCATGTTGCATGTTAATCTGTACTCCAAAAATTGGGATCAATCTGTTGACCCGTTAGGTGAAAAAACCTGATAGAATAGACAGATTGATGGAAAGAAACCGTGTGTGTAGTTGATTTTTTTTTTCTGTAAAAAAAAAATAAATACCCAGCAAAATTGCTTTTTCGATTCAGGAGGAAATCTTACAGTTCTTCTGTTGAAGAGTGGCTGAAATCCAGTTTTCCCTTTCAGCACAGGGCCACAGTGATGGAAAACTCCCTTTAGATCTTTCATGTAAATTATTGAGCAAACTCACAGAAAGGAGGGGCGAGGAAAAAAGCCGAAGACTGATGTTTTCTGCTTATATTTTTTTTTATTTTAATTTCAGCAGTATGTACCGTTGCCATCTTGATCAAAACTCCCATGAACAGCCCCAAACCAGTGCTTTTGCAGAGTTAGGGCAGAACCCAGGCAGAACGTTACCAACATTTGCTGGTTTTCCGAGATGAGTTCCATCAATTAATCGTTCTTCTCCTGCCCCTCTACCCCACCTTTCTCGAGTCATTGGCTGCGCCGTACATTTTCTGGAGCAAGGATTCCCTTCATTTATCTTTTCTGTAGGTTGTAGGGTGCTTTGAACACACTGGACGCTAGTTGGAGCATGTGCGACTTCCTTAAATATAAATAATAATGTAAAGGGTTTAGGTTATTATCTAATAATTCGATTGACGTTTCTCGAAGTATTTTTTTTTTCAGGTTTTGATCACAGATATGTTTAATTGGTGTTAAAATTGGCTGTTGTGTATGTTCATTGTCATGGCTTGTTTAATACCTCGTGTTTGCAGTTGTCCTAGTTTTACCATCTTGAAAGATGGTTTCTATTTAGTTCCCTTAATGTTTTCCACAGTTTGTTTTAAAACCCACAAATTTAGCTGAAGTGTTTGTTTTTTTACTTAAGAATGTTAACTTTAGAAATAAAATATTTCCTGTTTATCAGCAAAAGTGTTTCTTCCCACTTGCTGGCATGATTTCGAAGATGGGTTTTTTTATTTCCTTCTCTTACACCGCCTTTCTTTCTTGTGCTAAACATAATAAACCCTGAGCAATGATAAAGCTTATTTAACCCAAATATACCTGCCTCACCTCAAATAAATACAAAATAAATTGAGCAAAAGAAAGAGATAATATTTTTGAATCGGTACACAAACATTGCTCTCTGTAAGATATTCATTGTACTGCAATAAATGGGGAAAATATATTGAATTTATGCACACATGATTGACTTTTCATACAGTGAACCCAGGTTAAACATCTTGAATATGGAATATGAATAGAGCTAACATTTTCATATGAAGCAATAATGAAAATGAACAGAGCTCCATTTCGACTGATAGCAAAGAACATTTGATACTCCGAGGCATAAAATGTGTTTAGTACTTGGGTTTTGTTAAGCCTGACAGAAGCCAGGAAATGGGACGGTACAACTGCTGCATAAAGGCTTCTTCTGTACCCGATGACAGGCTCGAGGATGTAACCGGGTAAAAACAATAACGCCGCCCGACCGCTCTTCATTCCCTACAGTAAGAGGAGAAGGTATTCATGGCTGCGGTGTCGTCAATGGGTTCGCGTCTGAAAACATCAGTCGGTGGGACCTGGGTTTTGTTCCCGGGGCCGAGCCTGGCGCCAGGCGGCAGCGAGAGGGGCGGGAGAGAAGGGCAGAGCAAAACGGCTTCTCCTGGAGTTTACAGGGTGGACAATGCCTGTGATTTATTCTCATTTTTTTTTAATTATTTGGTTTTATCTTGGTTTGTTCTGTACTAGCCCTGGACGAAATGGGTTTTAGTCCAGGTGACGGGAAGGATGTCCCGGTGCTTTCCTGTTTTAGCGAGGCACGTGGCTTGCAAACCGGCCGCAGTTGAAAAAGACTACAGTGACTTGCTCTGGGTTCCTAATCACGATGGTCCTTTCTTCTCCCCCATGCCAGCATCTTCGAGTCAAGCTGCTCCGACAGAGGATAACAAGCCAGTGTTTTCAGGATTTTTTTCCTGCGGTGATTTCAGTCCCTGATGAGCTTTAACTTCTGCGTGTTACCGTTTGACAGGCAGAAAAATCAGAAGTCAAAATATGCAGGTCATGCAAAAACCACCCAAAACTTTCTTTGTATTCCCTTCCCTGCCCACCCTCCCCTCTCACTTCTAGCAGAAGCTCAAAGTTTTTTTTTTCTCTTGCAGCCCTATAAATGCGCTCGTTTCCTTAGCTGTAACCCTATAAATGCTCATTTAACATGGACAGTGTTTGAAGAGTTGATCTATCTGGTTTTAGTGTTTCATGTTAAAAATTTTAAAGGTACCTAAAAATCAACTGAAAGAAAAACTTGGCCCAGCAATTGAGATTTGACGTCTCAGTCTCTCCAGCTCCTGCATCCGCACAAGGAAACTTTCCTGAAGAGTCCC
Source organism: Anarhynchus alexandrinus (assembly GCA_008711295.1). Taxonomy (NCBI): domain Eukaryota; kingdom Metazoa; phylum Chordata; class Aves; order Charadriiformes; family Charadriidae; genus Anarhynchus; species Anarhynchus alexandrinus. The sequence goes on along the minus strand of VUYV01000764.1, from coordinate 106,660 downwards.
ACAAGGGAGAAATTTGTCTGGTCAGGGAATACACAGCCCTTAGAGCTCTGAAGGAAAGCTTGGCTTCCATTCAATTAAAATAGGCTCTTAATTGATCCTGTGCTAACCCAGAATGGGAGCTTTTTGCTTGCTTTCAAGGAGATGGAGACAAAAATAAACTAACAAGGACACCTGTCAGCTTCCGAGCTCCGGGTGTTTTCAGGCTGTGTCTGCTGAAAGAGCGCTGCGATCCTCATGGTTTAATCATCATAATGATGATTTACCTTAACAGCTTAAATATATAGAACTTCCCCTAACTAAACCTGTACTTAAATTCCTCAGGACTGACCTAAAATCCCTCGGTGTTGTGTATTTTAAATACAAATGCCACTGGAGGGGTGGCAACTTCTGCACCAACCTAAAGGTGACCCGTTGTACCGTTCTTCAACATCAACTTCAGCCTGTGTAAGTCAAAGGTCTTGAACCACTTATGACTGTTTTCTGTATTGTGGATCCTGTTAAATGCATTTTTTAACAGGTTTCTCTGCACATCTTGCGAGTTCGTTATTGTGAATAAAGAGTCTTAATTCAAGAGCCCTTTGAATTTGTGGCGAACCTTCAGCTGATCCAGCAAGAAGTCTCCTTGGATCATTTCATCTCAGTTTGGTCACGTGTGAAATGGGTGTTTTAACAGCTTGGTGTGATGTAATGCTTAAAAACATGCACTTAATACACTGGTATGTCCTGCAAATAAATAGGATATTACATATAGAGAACTTGCTGCTGTGTGGTGGGACAGTGATATACGTACTAAATTTTCTGGACACATAGGACATGGAAGGGAAAGTATAGTTGTGGGGTTTGAGTATTGTGTGAGAATAAAACTTCTTAGTCCACCAAGGAGGATCCTGTACCTCATTTAGAGTCCTTTGAGAGCCCCCCCAGACTGCTGGAGCTATATTTTCCAAACAAAAAAAAGATGAGTGAGATAAAATGGCAAAGGGAGGAGGCAACTAAAGATTTTTTTTGTCTTCCCATCCTTAAAATTACCATTGTTTGCAGCTGTAAAACTGTTCCGTTGCCTTGCCCGACTGGAGCCCAGAGCTCTCCTGGTGCAGCATCAGCCTTGCTGTGCCAGTTCCTCATCTCAGGAGGAAGATGAAGAACAGTTTTGCAATTAGTGGAGCGGACTGGGATTCGGAAGATCAGGGTCAGAGTCGCTTTGCGACCTTAGGTAGGTCACTTCCTCCATAAATCAGCATTATTACAGTAATATTTCCTTTCCTTCATCTTCGGTACGTCTCCTTATTTGATTTGTAAACTGTTCTGACTGAGGGCTTTTCAGGTTAAGTCTGGACAGCATCTACCACAATGGAGTTCTGTTGTTACTGGGGTCTCCAAGATGCTTCTTTAATAAAAGCAATCATAAATTTAACACTACTACTATATTACATCATTCTTTTAAACATTGAGACATACGAGGTTATACTTGTTAAGCTCAAAAAAGTCAGGAAATACCAGTGGTGAGGTCAGACATAGAATCTTAACATGTCATTGCACGAGTGTGTTACAATCACAACTTATTTCTCAAGTGCACAATGTCATTAATATTTGACTTATCGGAACTCTGTAAATGGGAAAGGACAGAGCGTGATGTTGTGCACTCAGAGCAGGGGTTTGCTGCAGCTTGATTCAGCAAATCTGGATTAAAAAAAACTACAATATAATAGTTTTGCTTGATACTTACATCTCGGCACCTAATACCTAATTTACTCATTGATGTATAGTTTTATAGGTACTTGCCATTGTGTATGGGTGAGATTCTTTTCTGCTTTAATATTGTTCACTTATAATGGAGTATTTCAGAGCCTTTTAGAAGAACAGCAAAATTTTAATCAATGTATGTCATGTGAATGAACCTCCTGCTGAAGCCCAGTACGAGCGATCTGTGTACGCCCGGTTTGTCCAGTCCTTCCCAGTTTAAAGCTGACTGTGCCTTTGCAGCCCGGTCGGTGTGCGCAGGAAATCCCTGCTCGTTCCTGAGCAGACCGAGGAAAAGAAAACACCAGGAGCGAGATGCCTTTGCCAGGGCAGGTCGTTCAGCCTGCTCTGATTTTTCCAAGCGTTCCCCAGACGTGCTGCTGTAGAAGAGTGGGCAGCAGATTGGGTTTTTCTGTTCTGGTGGGACATATGCAACCAGCAGATCATCACTTGGGCTCGTCTGCATGTCCAAAGATACATAACTTGACTCGAAGCACTTGCAGTCTTGGGAGAGTTAGCAGGCATCCCTGTCACTGTCTCAGGGTGGGTTTATGTGAAATTTCTTGGATATTTAAAAGAAAAAGATATATATAGGATTAATTTTGGCTGCACACTAGCAGATTGGTCTGGTTTGTATGTGACCAGAGTTGTGCCTGGCATCGAAGCTTGCGTGCACGCAGAAGGGGGTTTACTACTGTAGGAAAGTCCATGAGTAGAAAATTGAGGTCCAGAAGAAGCTGTCCTAGATCGTTTCTGCAGAGTCCAGTTTTGTTCACTTTTGCTTGATGAAGAGTGAGGGTAAAGACCTAAAAGCCCTGACTTGTTTAAGTAGAAGACCTCTTTTGTACTTGTGGAAGTAGGACCAATTAGTTCATGTATATGCCTGGTACAACATAGCTTCTGGGAGGCTGGTGCCCCTGTTTCAGCTTGCTTTGACAGCCATGTAAATTCTCCCTTTAATTATTTTATACTTTATTGAGTTTACATGAGTGGATTCAATGATGCCATACCTATTTTTCTCCAAAAAACTCCAAAACACCATTAAGAGAGGTTGCTCGAGTGGTTTCCACCTCTGCTCTGTCACCCGTGGGGCAGCAGAACCGCAGTTACTTCTGGTTTTGTTCTACTTTCCCATGATTTGAGCAGGAGTGCATAATACGGCCTAAACTTTTTTTTTAAAGGTTATGACAGGCCAGACCTGATAAATTTTAGCATGATAGGGAAAGCTATAACCTGCTGAAAACGGGGGTTATAATTAAAATGTGTAGGCACCCTGAATTATAGCTGTTGCGAGTGTTCCAGCTATAGTAATAATTGAAGACCTTTTAATAATTTTATATGTTCTTTTCTAGCTTGGCCTTGAGCTTAGGCAGGACTTCAGTTTCAAGATAATTTTCTTGTCTTCAAAAGTTAAATTGCTTTCTTTAATATAAAGCATACAATAAGGAGTGCAATTGAAAAGCTGCATGCCTACTGAACCTGCTCTTTCAGCATGAGACTCCGCTTGTTCGGAGCAGATCCAGAGGAACAAACACTCTTTCATTATTAGATGATAAATCCCTGATGCCGTATCACTGTTTTGGCTTTCAACTTATTGAACTTTCAAGAGAAATGCCGCTGTTTATAACATGAACTGCCCAGTAGCATCCAAATATCTGTCACTGGACTATGGACTTGAATTTTTATTCGGTAAAGCGTACAGTGTGCTGGGTTGTTAATAGCACGTCTGATGCTATACGACCAGATCTGGCTTACATCCTGATGAAGAGCTGTAGAATGAGATGTGGGGTTTACCATTTTTATTAGAGAATTTTGATTGCAAGCTAGAACGTCTAATAAGTTTTAATTAAAGGAGTTGGCAAATTAAGGTAGGTTCTTCTGAGTGCCTAAGAAATATAAAATAGTATTTCTGCTGAAAGTTATTGGGAATGTTATTCCTAGATTACTGAAGCGCTGTTGAGAATATGGCCCTGAGTTCAAAAATATCTATGCTGAAGGCAAGAACCCACGTGCTTTAGAAAGTATTATTTAGAAAATTAGAAAATTATTTAGTAGAAATATCTAAATAAATAGTAATATCTCTAGCATCTGGCTTTGTTAAATGCAGAAAGTCTGTTGGAATGGAAAGGCAATTTGTGCACACACGCGTGTTTGGCGAATCGTGTTTCCATGTTTGAGTTTTACTTCGCTGTTCTCAAGTAGGTTCTGCAGTCTCTAAAATCGGGGAAACTGAGGCAAGGCTCTGAATTTATTTTGCAGGCAACTTAGTTTAGAGGCACCCGTGGCAAAGCAAAGATGAAAGTTGGAATTCACTGGCTGCCAGATCAATGTCTCAAGTGCAGGGTTGCCTGTGAAATTTGCTTCCAAATTATTCCCTTTGAGATGCCCAGCATGGTGCTTCAGCAGGAAGCTGTGCTTTTGACACGGCAGTGGGGTATTATGCCAAGAAACGTCTTTATAATATTGATATCTTAGCCCGCAGTACAGTATTTGTTGAATATTTGGTAAGGTCTCAGCTGCAAGGAGCCACTAGCAAAAAATTTCTTCTCATGGGAGCTTTCTACCGAGTTCTAGCACGTAGTCAAGATCTGGGATTTTATAATGCCAAGAAATGTCGTTAAAAGGCTTTATAAGCTATCCGGCTCTAAGCGGTGTTCTCTGCTGCAGAGTATCAAATTGATAGTCAACCATAATTTGGTTTTTAAGTTTGTCTGTTGAATGAGTACCAATTTGTATAGATAATATATTGTGTGTTCAAGTGAGTGCTCCGCTTTTGTACATTCCCTTCCATTAAGAAGATGAGACCTCGGATAACTAGGAGTTTCAGATAATGTGGAATCAAATACGTTAGCAAGTCGTACTGTAACAAATCAGCACAATGACTATTTTATGTTTGAAGTGGAGATCGTGTTTTGAGTGCCTGTAAATGCCTCGTTGGAAAAATCAATTCTGAGCATCCCCTTTCTCCACGTTTTGATTCATTTCACCTCGAATGTATTTTGACACGGAAAGTTTCAGTCCGCTCACATGCAGGGTTTAACTCTCTTTTGGCTTTTTTAAGTTTAGTCCAGATCTACACCAAGGTAGCTGGAAACAGCACGGGCTTTTGAAGAGCACATTAACCGATGCTTAATTACTGTATCTGACTGGTAAAGCAGCATAAGAAAAGCATGCACAGAAGACTTCTGAAGAAGAAATTGAACTTAAACAACATATGACACTTTTTGTATCTTCAAGACATCTCACTAGACCTCAAACTCCCAATATTTTTGGACGTCTCCATGGTTTTTGGCAGACTCGCACTGTGTAGAACACTGACGCTTATAGCATCCTGCCCCGTAGGATCGACAGAGCTTGTTTCATTTGGGGCAGGCAAATGAATAAATAAGGCTTCCCGGTACACTCAGAGAGCTCAAAGCACTCGGGGAAAAACATCCATAATCCCCGTTTGATAGAGGGTGGGAGTAAGGCACAGAGCTGTGTCTTGTCAAGCACCGCCGAGCTGGTCACTGGCAGAGCGGGACCTTCAAATCTGCTTGAAATAGGAAAGTCGATGGGAGAGAGAGATACGGGAGGGCTATTCCAACCCGCCAGATCGGAGGAAGAGGTTTTATAGAGAGATGTAACGTGTAACTTAGTTTGATTTATTTATTTTTCCTCGCTAAGGAGAGAGCCTGCTGTATTCCACGTTAGATAGTCTTTGCCCTGGGTGCAATAAGCTTTTGCATTTTCTGAAGGGATATATTGGTGGTATTGTGAAAATGTGACTGTGACCTATTTAGAAGGGTTAGAGTGGGGTACAAATCTCTGCACTAGGAAGAAGTATCATTTTCCAGCTGGGCAGAAAATCGCATTTCTTCTGTAATAGAACACAAGAGCTCATTGAACACCGGAGTGGAGTGGCTGAGCTGTCGGCGCTCCGCCGGGGGGCATGAAGTCTCCGCTTAAATATTCCATCAGATAGCAGAAATCCTGGGAGTCCGAAGAACAGAATTACTGGCTTCGGCAGATGACCAAAAAGTTCTTGTTTTTCTCGGGAGAGACTGCTGGGCTGCAGCAGAGGATTGGTTTTAGAGGAGCTACAAGATGCTTTCTGTATGTGTTCTCCTTGCTAATTGTCAAGGGCTGAAAATAAAGAGGAATGTCATACATAAGCATAACCCTGGACTGGCAAGAAGATGACGTTCAGAGATTCATGCACATTTAGATGAGCCTGTTGTAGAAATGGGAACTTTTGAATCAAAGGCTTCTGTTTCTCAGAAAATCGACCATTTGACCTAAACGCTGAGAAGTTGAGTAGGGGGACTGCCCTAAATTATGAGGGTTGGGACAGTCCAATATTTGTGTTGATAATGCGGCAGCCAGGATCAGACAGGAGCTAGGAGCTCCTCTTAGACCTCCTGTTGTAGTCAGGGAAAAAAGCAAAACAAAACACTTCCAAGGTCCTGGCAAATCACTTGTGCATCCAAAACGACATCTCTTTTTTCCATCTCTTCTTATTAGTCTAATAGGAGATCACTTCCCCTTAGAAACCTAGACTTTGCTGCCTTTCGTCAAGAAATACTTAAAGATGATGGGTTTTTTTTAAATTTATTTTAAGATTTAAAGAAGCTTCACAAATTCGCACCGTAATAAAAATATTGACGTGCAAGACTGTGAATTTGGGCGATGTCGCATCGTTAGGTTTGTGCAGGTGCTCCGGAGCTCATCGCAGTTATTAAATTTCATCATGTAAAAGGGGCAAATCTTATCTTGGCCTCATGCTAGCGTCACAGCAGCGAGCTTGTTGAATTCCCCCAAGTTATGGAAATACCTAGTGTAGAACCTAAACTCTGTCTTACAAGTTTTGACAAAACTCTGTTTCAACCAATGGGGAACGTATATTATTTTCTATCCTTCAAAGCTGCTTTTCTGTAGAGATAACATTGGCGAGGATAGCTTCGAAGATAGGCGCTCACTCAGCGGAGGAACATTTCTGTATTACTCACAAAGATAAGGCGGTATTAAGAACTTCCTTGGAGTTCTTACCAAAAATCAATTCTATCTTTTATAGTTCTCCAGAGATAAATCATCCCTCTCCCCATCCTAATCCGCACCGGGCGGGGGGCGGAGGCAGGGAGAAGGATGCGGTACAAAAAGTGGATATTACAATCTCACGGTCCTTTTGCCATTTACTTTAAAATTAAAAACTATACCTTTTTTGAATGGGGCGTCAGCCACAAAGCGATGGTCATTCCCAAATCGGTCATAGCCCCGTGACCAAAGTAGCTCATGTATTGCAAGGAATTAAATCACTCGCTCTGCCAGAAGAAACTACTTCTGGGTTCATTCAGCAGCAGGAGGAGTTTGCCTCTCCTAAGGAGAGATGAAGAATTGTACTGCGGATGAACAAACACCAACATTTCCCTTTTTTTAAGACATCTCCCCTAATCCAAGGAGTGAAAGATGGACTGTATAAAAAAATAAGCTGATGAACCAGATTACACCTTCTCTTAAGCAAAAGGTGAGCTGGTAGGTTCAGCGTTAGATTTCCAAACTCAACCTATGCTTCTCATTTTCAGCTCTGCCACCAGTATTTTATGTGACAGCGACCGTACATAAATAGTTTGTTCTTTCTGAGCCCTGTTTGGTTTTGCCTCTGTAAGATGAGACCACTGCTTTTGTTCTTCTGTGCAAATTCTTTGCCATTTGTGGATAAAGAGCCTGTAAAAATAAGTGGCTGTGCCGTGAGCAGGTTGTCCTGAAGTAGCTGGTCTTGGTAATAGAAAATTGCCAAAACGGTGGCTTGGCAAAAATATTATTCCTGAGCAAGAATGAATTTAGACTTTTATTCTGAACCGGGTATCTTGTGTCTCTAAATACCTGCTATTCTTGAGCAGTCATAGGGCTTATTAATCACATTGCTTATGATAAATGATATTTTTTTCCCACTCTGTCATTCAGCATGTCTGGTATATGTCAAGGGTAATATTCTCTCGCGATGGTGTAGCGTATTGAAAATGGAAATAATGTATTTACAGTTTCTCAGGTGCCCTGACTAAAATTGTTACCTGTCTTTTCTCCTCCCAGTTCCTTCTACTTTTGACCATGACTGACTATTCTTTTTTCTTTTGTAATTTGCAGAAGGCATAGATGCAAGTCCTGACAGCACCTTTCTTAGGGGATTAAGGGGGTGTCCTGGTTCTTGCTCACAAATTTTATGGTCAGATTTCTTTCTCCCTGTAAGGCACCTGGATTTTTTTTTAAACAGCTTTCTGTGCAGATGGCTGAGTAAATCTTAGATTTTTGTAGGAAACCTTTCATAGCCAGAGCACAAGATATTTATCCCACGGTAGCAGATGTATCTTAGAGACCCGTAAAGAATTCATGGCAAAAGGAAGCAAGTAGTTATTGTATTAAAATTCCTAAAGCTTTGTTTTTCTTGTTACTTCATCCCACAGTTCTAGAGGTCACTTTGATTGAACTTAATGAGTTCCTGGGTGTACGCAGAGTCCACCAAGGTTTTGTGTTTGTTTCTCTAGCCCAGAAATGGTGGAGGAGGGGGAAGAAGCTCAGAAATAAAACAAGAATCTGATGTCTGCCAAGGTCTTATCCAGCACTTGAAACAAATTCAACTTAAATATTTGTGGATCTGAATTCCTTTGTTAAAGGCTCTTTAGCTCCCTGCAAAAGAAGTGGTGGCAGGTCCTTTTTCGTACGTTTCAGTGACATTTCATCTTTGAGAGAGATTTCTAGACATTATCTGAAATTCTTCTTCTGTCTGTCTTTCAGCTCGGAGCAGTGACAGTTCTTGGTGGGAGGGAGAGAGGAAAGGGTTTTCCTTCTGCCACTTTATTAGGAAATAATATGGTGTAAAGAGGGGGAAACAAAACAAAATTCAGAAGGTAAATTGAGGAGGGATCCTTGCTGAGTCAGAGATGCCATTCAGGGAAAATAAACAAATCTCCTGCCCCAGCTGGAAAATGAATCCTCTGTCCTCCTGTGAGTTAAGAGATCTGAGTAAGTCTTCTCCTGAACTTTCTCCATCTGCAGCAAGAGGGTGAATCGGTACACAAGCATCCATATCTGTCCTTAAAAGAAGAAGGAGGTCCCATCTCACATGAAAGGCCTCATAGGTCTACTAAAATACAAAAAGCAACATTAGCAACAGAAATCGTGTATGTACACATGAAGGTATGACCCTGAAGGCTGTGTTTTCATCGTGTGCCGTTCTTTTCGGTCAGAGGACTGACACCCCCGTCTGGCATAGGCTGCTGCGTGCTGGGGGAAGGTTTGGCTGCTGAAGCTGTGGGATGGTGCCGAGAGGAGCAGGCGTGCTCTCGTCTCTGGCTGGTCGTTTCTCTCCCCTTCCTTCGAGTTGGTTAAGCAAGTTGATTAGACTAAAAGTCGTTTTCTTTCAGGGAAGAGGGAGAGGAGAATTTGGCTTTTCCAGATCTGCCCTGTGGCTGCGCGGCCACTGGATGCTCTGGGATGAATGTCAGAGCGTGGCAGTGCTTGAACCAAGCGTAAGGTGGAACCACACTCTGAGATACTCAACGTTAGACAGTGTTGGTACCTCGTGTCCCAGACTGCTGATCATTGCAAGCAACTTCATACTCTTGAGCATTTTATTAGAAACCAGAAAACCCCCAGGGACTGTAAGTTAATTCATCTTGGCCATAGTGCGCATTCTCGTGGTTTGGCATGGTGACACCAAATTCACCATTTTAAGCAAGACAATCTGTAACTGAGTGACCAAACTGGGATTCTTCAGCTATTCCTGGTTTCTGCTATAACATATGAATAATGAAGCAGGATCTGCAGAAGTTATGTATCTAAAAGTTAGATATCTAAATCCCTTCTGAAAGTAATGAATGCTTCATGAGAATATGAGGTGTAATTACTTTCTAATAACTGCTGAGGTACGTCACATCTGAACAGCTTCTTATCTAAGAGCATCCTCAGGCATGTGTTATTTTTCTGGCTGTGCATAAGAAATGAAGCCACAGTGTCTGCAGTGACAGGTGTGAGATGGAAGAACTCAGGAGTGAAGAGGCTCTCCCTAAATGAGCATTCGAGGGCCAAAGCTTACAGGATTTAACATCGTGGGATGGAGAAACCAAACTAGCAAGCAGTTTCTCCCTGTTCACATTCTGACTTGTTCATTTTGTCACTTTGACCGTATTTCCACATCCTTTTTTGTCCCATCTGCCTCATTTTGCCCCTGAAATATTTTAGTGTAGCTCTTCTTTATCTCCTCTCCCTCTTACTGTTTCTTGCGGTCCCGTGTTTCAGGGGCTTCCTGGATGTTTTGTCCTTTTGCTTCAGTCTTGCCTTTGGCCACCGGTCTCCTTCATGAAAGTATCCCAAGTGACACAAAAAGGGCAGAACACATTTACTTTCCTAGTTTTTATCTTTCTGCTAAATGGTAGCAAAAGAGAAAGCTTAGAGTGAGGGACAGGAAAAACTGTAATACAGAAAAACTAATATTTTCTGGGTTTCGGAAGGGGCAGGCAATGAAGACCAAACAAAAGGAGGAAAATACAAGGATGAGAGAAAACAGAGAATCAGAACAAAAAGAAGAAACAAAGAAATGGGAAGGAAAGTCTTCATTGTTGTTTACGTTCATGATTTATTCATGTAGCAGCGCGGGTGAAGGCAGCGCTTTACAAACATAATTCGGGTCCCTGCCCCGTGAATTTACAGTTTGAATTGGGAGGTGGGAGAAATTAATGCAGAAAACCTCCCGCATTTCGATTTATTTCTCTGTAACGCATCCCAGAGCATATTTCGTTTGGGGGAGAGGAGGTAACGACAGACTGTTGTTGCTAATAGGATTTGGGTCAAACTGCTGCTTACTATTTGGCACGTAACTAGATTAATAGGGGGGGTGTTCTTAAAAATTACATGCCACGGCAGGAGGATAATCCCCTCCCCACCGAATTTCAAGTCCCGTTCATCAGCAAAGGTGTTTGGCTGAGCATACTCTGCAACAATTTATCCATTAAAACCCGAGCTTCCCTACCACTGGCTTTAATCCTGGCTTGGAAGGAGCATCCTCGCCACGGCTGAGCGCGCTTCGTTCTGCCCGAATCCCAAGAATACCAACATTTCGTGCTCACTCCCATAGATAAATCTTCCCTCCACCCCCCAAAACTCGTGGAGACAGAGGTGGTAAAGGTCTGAGTTTATGGAAGCTATGTGGAAGCTTTATCTGCATTAGCCAAGAGCTGGAAGATGGTCAAGTAACTTAGGTTAAAAATTGCCAAAACACCTCTCTGGATGCCAGCAAGGGCTGGCTATATCCATCTACCAGAATGGCATGTAAAATTATGAGGAAACTATGTCTAGAAAGTAGCTTATACGCAGTATTACGTGAGATCTGCTGGAGCTGGAAGGTTGATGGGCTTTTAAAGGCTGTAGATTTCGTTTGACGGTGGTGGTTTTAAGAACACGGGTTTAGAAAGTGCGGCAAGAAGAAGATCAAATAAATCGTTACAGATTAATTTTGCGTCGACTGTAAATGCTTTTGCTGCATTTGATAGCTAAGGGAGGGTTTGTATCTCAAGATGAAGAAGTTGTCTTTAGTTTGTGGCTTCTTCGAGGGTCTTCGTAGAGCATGGGCTGGTGTCCCTGGGAATTTCAGTTCCCTCTCGGCAGGGAGTCACCTGGTAGCGTACCAGTCTCGGGTCCGTGAAACAGGAAGATTCCATGGGAATCCGGCAACTCTAAAATGAAGGATTTTATTATTTTTTTTTTTAATGTCTGAGTGGAAAGTTAATGTTACGTAAAACTGCCTACTGAAGCCAATTCCTTCGCTAAATTTGTTTTCATAGGGTTTTTTCATTTCTCCCGTGTGTCCAAGAAAAATATTACTTAGCTAAAAGACATTAATTCAGTTTAAATCAGGGTATCGAGCCCTCTGAGTCTAGTGCTGATGTGTGCGCACAAGTTTCTTGTTTAATTTAAGCCTGCTGGTTACCAGCTCTTTGTTTGTTTTGCCACTGTCCCTGCTTTCCCTATATTCAGGATGCTTATCTCATAAACTGCTAGAAAACTAACGGCCGAGTACCATTTTTTAAATAATTCAGATGGAAAAGCAATATCCGGCAAAGTTTCTGTAATCGAGTATGTATACAATCCAGCTTGTGCGCAAACTTGATCAAAGTAGATCCTTAACTTCTAGTTAAGCCTAATTAGTTTTTTTTTTTTTAAAAAAAAAAAAAAGCAGAGTTCGATACAAAACCGCTTCTCATTTTCCTTTGCAATCAGAACATCGTTTGTGTTTTGTTAAAGGACACAAGTTGCATCCCTTAGATATACAGCCTGGGCGAGCGTTGCGAAACAATTAGTGCATCTTTCACATGGTCTAAACTTGATTGAATAATTACTCAAATAATGGTCAGTAATGGAATACATAGGGTTATCTCGTGGCTAATCCTCAGGTAATGGAGTTGGTGTATCTCTGATTTTTTTCTCTTAGCAGCTCCCAGCGAACGGGAGACGGAGACAAAAGTGATTATGGGAAGCAGAGGGAGTCACTGGAGGCCGGCAAGGAAAAGGAGGCCTTATCTTAAGCAATTAATCAAGAAAACTCCTATTGTGGGACAATTATTCAAAGCTAATTCTAAAATAGCTTTAGAGCCCGAGGTCCTGGAGGTTTTTTTGTGTGTTTTGTTTTTGTTTTGTTTTAAGAATTTTGCCAAGGTCATTGGGAGCACTGGGGCAGACCTTGCATCGAAATGAAGGCTGCTGCGTGCTGAAGAGTTGAGCGGAAAGCGCAGCATCGCGCGACGTTGGCTTTGAGGTGGTTGTTGGAGCTGTAATTTTTTATTTTTAAAAAAAGGGGTTGGAATGTTTCTAAGCAGAGACAATACTTTGAAACTTGCCTAACGTTTCCACGAAAGCACCCTCTGTTATTTTGCATCCATCGCGAGCGATCCCAAGGGGAGCGTATCACAAATCATTTCCCCTTCGTGCGATTGGTACCCCAGCTCTCCTTCTGTAGATGCAGGACTCTGATATCTCTGAATCTCTCTTCTATTCTTTTTCTCTGTTGTTTTGGGGTTTTTTACACTGCTTTTTGCTTAGCTTAATCATCCTACAAAGACTTGCGGCAACTGCAGACGTGTAGGATTGTTTCGTGGCTGTGGCTTTGCAAAAGACCACGAGCTCTTTCCTCTTGTCTCCCCAAAAAAGCCCTTGTATGGTGAGAGCGTCTAACGTCTTTGCTCTGTTTTCAGCCTCTGAGCTCCCTTGGAAATGAGATTTATTTGAAGACGTTACTGTGATCCATGAGGTCCTACGGAAAGAAGCAATAGATTTTAGCAGCTGTCCCTGAAAAATTATAAGGTCGCCGGGGGAAAAAAAAAAAAAAAAGAGGTTTTAAATTGGATGTGGTTTAAATTTTCCTACAGCCTTCTGAATTTGGCTCCTCGCTGGAGCGGGAAGCTGCCCGCAGAATTATTACTCAGCACGGTCACCCCGTGCTCTCGTAGCACTTTTTTTTCCAGCGGTGCTGACAGCAGCATTTTGAACGCCCCTTAGCGCAGCGCCGTCCGATCCGGTTTCAAATGGCTGATGAGTGCCGCCGGAGAAGTGCCGCTCTCTAAGATGTAGAGGTGATCACGCTGCCCTGATTAGTTTTCTCGCTGCCTATGGGCACCTTTTGCAGGGCAGGGTTACAGGGAAAGCCGGGGACACACATGTGCTCCCATACAGACTAAAAGCAGAGAGGCTGAAAGACAAAGAGAGTCACTAATTGGATTTGTAGCTGTAAGAAAAAAAACTCTTAAAGTAAACATTTTCCTCTCTTTAAATCTTTCCTTGGCTTCTTTCGTGAGGACAGCTTGAAAGTATCTGTTTCGGGAGTGAACCCTTCCCAGCAAATTTAATTTTGAGGCTTGTCAAGCTTTATTAAAGCCTTATCGTCAGTGATTTCCTTCTCTGCTAGATCAAGAAGATTATATTTGTTATGGGATTCGTATTGTGTCTCAGAATTCCTCCCAGCGAATGCGGGTTTTCACGTATGTGCTAAGACACATCACGACCGATTCAGAGTACTGAAGTCCTGGGATGTGCGTTGTCAGCGCATCTTTGCGAAGACTTCGGATGCTGTTCAGACAAAGCCGTAAGCTGGAACTGCCTTTGTGTTTCTGAGTTAGCAACTGTTGGAATAAACACATTGCTCTGGATGGCAAAAGCGTTCCTAATTGCTGCTGGTGTCCTTAAAGAAATGAGCTGATGTACCCATTCCCAACAGCTGGAATATTTGGTAAACACTTCTGGCTGTGGTGCACCTATATATATATTAAGAGAGAGCATGAACATACGCCTTTTTTTTTTACTTTGAAGATGTAGTAACTCTGTTTGCATTAGTGGGAGGTTCCAGTCAATGGCAGGGCATTTTTTAATTTTTCCTTTATTTTTGTTTTTAATTAAATTTCAGTGACTTATGTTCATCCATGCCCCTATGGATAGGTACCACAGCTCAGGGCTTTGCCTAACAGTGTAGACAGCCTTTTTCCAGTTTATTCTAGAGCGTAGGATCTGGTTGACGGTTTTATACATCTTAATTTATATATTGAAAATAAACTTCTCCCTCCCCTACTCTTTCTCATTTTTATAAAATATTTTTTTATTGCTGAGAAAATACTTAATTTCCCTTTCTTATCAAATGAAGACAATCGAATGGATGGAAGAGTCTCAAACTACGTGCTCCTTTGGGTTGTTTTAGTGCCCAGAAGTAACCAAAGCACTTTGAAAAATACAGATACGGTTCTTGCCCTGAGCAGCTTATCATTCGCTTTTGAACGTGCCCTTGCAACTGCAAGTAATGTGCAATAGGAAGAGGAGCAGAAAGGCAATTAATGGCCAAATGAGTTCTTGAACTAAAAAAGTTATTTGAAGGTGATACAAACACTCGCAGCCTTTTTGTGCTGGCCAAGTTGCGTCTTTGTCCTGTGTAGCAAGTGGGATGGTGGTCTTTAAGTTGTGTTGAGCCAAAGGTTCCTTCTGGTAATGCGTTTTTGCAGAAGCTCCATCATGTGAGCAAGTATGTAACAGATTTATACCCAAAAATAGCCCAGCTTTACTTTCGAGGGAGTAAAGCAAGTCGCATGCGGGCACAGGGAATCGTGGCTGATTTCAGACCTCCTCTGCCGGAGGTGTTCTCTCTCCAGGTGGGTTTTGTGCCACACCTCACCCAGCGGTGTCCGTGTTTATCCTCTGAGCTTTGAGATGAGCTAATCATTCCACGGGAGACCGCTGTCTTCGTATTCCCGTTCCTTCCAGGCCACCGCTGACACGTCAGACGTCTTCCCTGCGCGGATCGGTGTTGCCACCGTCTCCTCTCACGTCTCTCCTGCCTTTGCCACAAAACCAGTAACGAGTCAGGTCACTAATGATAGCTGGGCTGAAGGGCACGGTAGCTATTTATAGCAGCAATATAAATAGAAATATGCTTATTAATACAATCTAAAATACCCCATCGTGCCATCACGTCTGTCTCTTACTCGCAGTCTTGGAGACTCCCAAGGGCAAGAAATGTGACCCTTAAATTCTAGTGCCTCTGCCCTAAACCGCAGTTCTGCTGTCATGGGTGCAGAAAGCAAAGTTTTTCAGGCTTAAATTTTGAACTTTTGGGAAGAAAAGGTGAGCCACGAGGTAATAGATGGTGAAAGAAATGTGTGAGATCTATGGGACAATTATGCCTTATCCTTTTGGGGGCTCTTTAGCTCCGTTGCAAAATAAGATATTAAATGGTCACAGAATTTTCTCACTTCCAAATCCGAGGACCCAAACGCATATATAGCTTGCAAATCTGTGAAGGACTCAAACAAATTCTGCAATGGCAGGTAAAAATGATTAGTATGGCAGAAGTACAGGTAGCCCAATGTAATAAATACCTAGTTTGTTCCTCAAATAAATAGGTCTAAATAGTTGCTTCCTAAAATATTTGTAAAAGTCTGGGCGGTTTTAGCACAGGATTTTATTGGAAGTAGAACAGTATATTTTCTTATACAAGACCATAATGTATAAAAGGAAAAGCACCGTGAAATCTTTCCAAATGTTTATATAGGTTCGGTGGTTTTGTTTTTAGTAAGATTTGTGATACTTGAAAAGCTGGTTCAGAAAGCTTGGCCAGGAAGATTAGATATGGAGGTGCAAAGTGAAAAGACTGACCGTCTGTCTGCTTTCCTTTTGTCAAGAAAAATACGGATAAACCCCTCGTATTACGTCTGAGAATTGTTAGATACAGATAATACAAGGTGGATTTTGAGTCTTTAGATCATAAATTTCGATCTTTGGAAGAGGAGCGGTGCCAAATCTGAGTTGTAACAGAAATTCTCATCCAGAAATACTCCAGGGAAGATTATTAAAATACTACAGGTACTGACATCGGCTACAAAGATCTACTTGTGCATATTTCTTTAAAGGGGGGGAAAAACACCTTAATACACAGTATTACCATAGCTGGGCCCTATTATACTATTGTAATCATAGCTGAAGCAAGAACGGTGATTAACGATGGCAATTTATTGTATCTGACGAGGGGAGAAAATAGGAGATGTTGTCGTTATCATAAATCATATCATAAATAACCAAAGAGAAGCACTCAGAAAGCTTGTGTGGTGTCAGCAGCAAGCCCTTTCAGGCACGTTAGCCCAGGATGTAGCCATAGAAACCCCAAAGTCATATTGTTATCTTAGTCTTGCTGCAGTTATGTGATACAACAGTATTAACATATAGATTAGGCCATTTATAATACTAGGTGTCATTTCAGGTTGGCTTGCTTATATAGCATTTTAGTTTTTTATTGTGCCGAATGTTAGGGAAACGCTGCATTTTTACAGGTCAGTATAGAGCCATTTATAACGTATCGGCTTCACACCTCTGTCAGTCTTGCTAATGTACTCTGTTATTGATTGGTTGTACTCTATGAATTGTCATTGCCTAATTACCTTGTCTTTGCTAATAATTTCATTTTTTAGAAGTCAAAATGTTCCTTTAAAGAGAAAACCTCTCCGCCTGCACGCTTCCTTCGGGTCGAGTTCCCGATTCTGTTAAGGATCATACACCCCAGAGGGAGTAAGAAGTATCATAAAAAGCACATAGATATGTCCGAATTTTGTTACGGAGGTTTTCTGTCTCCGGCTGTCTGTTTTGATGGAACGGCGGTGGTTTTCGTGTCACCCTCTGTTCTGCAGATTTCAGGGGAGAGACTCGAATCACACGTAATTCCGCGCAACACCAAAGTGGCTGAACCAAGGCTGCCCTGCGGACGGGGAGCCGGCTGCTTCTCACCCATCTTCTTGCTCCATCACTTCCTAAAGATGCCTCTGTGGTTGTTCTTTCTCTCCATCCGAAGTCTGCGTAACCGCTCCAGATGCATTAGCATCGCGTTGCCGTGCACGTGCGTTTATTTCTGCACGTGTGGGGGATTTTCACTGTTAAAAAGTCAAAGCAAAAATAAAGTCTCCCTCTTTGTATTTAGGCAGAAACACCTTTTTGCTTGCTATGGGCAGCGCAAACGCGGGACTGATATTTTGTCGGGTCAGGGAGAGATTGTGAGTGTAGCTGATAACAATCTGCCAACACTGTTTTTCTCTCTTCAGCAGGAAGCTGGGTGTGTCGTTTTAAGAATCCAGGGTAGTTCGGCTTCACAAACATTGCATATTCTAAAAAGTATTATAATGAGGACCCCCACTAGTGTTTAAAAGTGTTATTCTCATTGCATCCAGTATCCTAAAGCAGCCCTGGGAGCCAAAGTTGCACATTATACCTTAAGCTGAGAGCTGATGCCCGAAGAGGGACGCTCCGCACCTCTCTCCTCTTCTTTCCCTCACCCTTAGGCTTGCGGGATCCTCAGGTGAGCTTTTGACTTTGCCAACTGGACAGAAAAATACTTTGTCTTTTATAATTTTTTTTTCCTTCCACCCCCAGGTATGTTTCCATCTGAGTTAGCCCATTAAGTCACTTCACTATGGAGAAAGGACAAGGTGATGGGATAAGAACAGAGGTGCAGGACTTTCCTCTGGCTTGTTCTAGCCCAAAAGTTTCCGTAGTATCATGACAGACCAGATCGGTGATTTGAGATCAAACTAACAAATACTCTTTCTTATCTTAGCCTCAGTTAATTCTGTGTTCTGCTTGAACCAGGACAAAAGAAAGGATGGGATGGTTTCTTTTTAAAGCAATGCTGTGACGTAGAACTACAGCTTTTGCAGTTGTTTGTTTCTGGCAAACTATGGATTTCTTATTTTCATGCTGGTGTTCAAAAGTTCATCTCCGTTGATTTCGTACCACGAAATGCCTAACCAGGAGTGTGATGCAGTTGTTCAACGGGGTGGTGAGGTGACAGAATTGGTCTGGAAATTCGTGAGTCCTGAACCAGTTTATTGCTATCAGCCATATTTCAGGATGGATGGATGGATTGTGTCATTAGGGATGGAGCGGGGCGGGATTGTTGACCAGTTGCAGCTTCTTGGACAGGGTAATAACTACTTTTGGAGTGACTGATAAATGTATACACCAAGTCTCTCNATTATTATATTTTTGTTTTGTTTTTGTTTTTTTTTTTTTTTTTTTTTTTTTTTTATATTATTTTGGGTTTTTTGTTTTTTTTTTTTTTTTTTTTTTTTTAATGTATTTATGGTTTCTCCATTTTAAAACATACCGAAAAGGCACTGGAATGAACTCGCTGGCAATGTCAGTGGAAAAATTTGAGACACGTGGAAGATGAGCTCCTTGATGGTACTCTCTTACCAGCTCTCTGCCCATAGAAAGTGTCAACTGGAAAATGTCAGGGCTTGGTAATAGGCTGGTTGATCTCCTTTATACAGTAAAAGAGAAATCTATTGGTGTATCTCCTGTTTGGTAAACGAGTCACATCAGTGATCAGTTGTGTTCATATGGCAGAGAAATTATATATTTAATAATATATATAAAAACCATATATATACACACACATATATCTATATAAAATCTGGCATTTTAAGCTCAAAATGTATTGCAGGTATCTTAGTGTGTTCATTTTGTATTAGGGTATCAGGATATTGGCCTGTAGGATATCAGGATTGAATTTTGTTGCTCTTCCATTAATTTCCTTTATGGACTACAAGCATGCTTTCTGTTTGTTTTGGGAAAAGGCCATTGTTATTACAAGTTAAAGAGATAAAACCTATCATGGCATAAGAAAAAATCTTTTCACTTTTAACAGAAGTCAAAACCCCTTATTTATTAGGATATGATAGGGATATTAAGCTCTTGACTTAGTGACTTAAAATTTCCCAAAAGATATCTTTGGCTTAATCTCATGCTTTAGTTAGACAATAAGAAAATTATTTTGGAAGTCTGCAGGAAAATTTTGTGGGGTTTGGTTGTTGTTTTTTTTTTTTTCACTAAAAAGTTTCATATGCTGTGGAACTATCACTTCCTTTCTTGCACTTGAGAGGTTGAGCTGACTTGTGTGTAAAACCTTCAGCCTATGCTGGGAAAGAAAGATGGGTTGAAGATTTCAGTGCAGGCACTGCCACGGTATTTCCTTTCCTCAGTCCTAATTTTCCTTAAAAGTCCTGATGCTTTCAAGTTCCCTACTGAGGTACTTGGTACCATGCGGTGCAAAGGAGCCCACAGACCTCATATGAGCAGAACCCAGCGGGAAAGAAATGCATGATCTACTGATAGACCTTTATTTGGCCATTTTGCGTTCTGTTAGAAAATCAAATGTTCAAATTCTGTTTGAAAAGAAAAGGGTTAGGAAAGAAATTTTAACTGTTGAAAATAGGCACGTATGAGTTGTGTGGAAACATCTGCTCGTTCAGAATTGTACCCTTAGTGGGTTTGTTTGCTCTGATAGCTGATTCTGTTCATCTGGCATACTAACCTTAATATCAAATACCAAATGCCAAAATCTTGCAGCATTATAATACCAAGAGTTGGCTTCCCCAGGAACTGTTACCTGCCAGAGCTTTGTGCAGTTAATGCGGTAGCATTTGCATTGGAGGTAAGAAGCTGCTGCTGCTAACATCACCTTCTGCTTTCTTCAGCAAATGAGGTCCACCTTTAGGTCAGCGTGTCTGACTCCGCTTCGTCCTGTACCTAAGAAATACTGGTTTATTCTTAGATCGCCAGATTTTAGCCAGATGGGTTTATCCCACCACCACCCTGTGACATAGGGAAATATTAATCCAGTTTCCGGAAAAGAGACTGGAACTTTGCTTAAATTAAACCACCAGCCAACAGGCAGGTTTTGGCAGGGTCAGGAGCTGAGCAGAGATCTTGTCTGTCCCAATCTGTGCCATGTTCCTTAGGACATTGTCTACCTGGAAGTGCTTATGCTGCTACATAGCTATGTAGCTATGAAGCTACCACGTAAAAAGTCTGATAATGACCAAGTTGATGACAGTCTTAATTATATGTATACATTTATATATGTATATAAAAAAAAGGTTTTCTTGCTTGAAGAATGCCTGTACATAGGTGCCTTTCTCTTCAATCAGAAGAGTTTTGCGTGTATTTTTTCCTGCCTTTGCTTTCATCTGCCCTGTTGTTGAAAGAGCAACGGGTGCAGCCTCCTTTAATGAAGCAGCCAGGAGAGCGTGGTACGGGCGATTGCACTTCTTCTCGTGCAATAAAGACAGAATTTCTGCTCCTTTGTACCCCTGTGTCAGCTGGAGGGACAAATAGTCCCTCGATCATCGTGAACTTGGAGGTTCATTACTGAAGTGTTGAGTATTGCTGTCCTGAAACTGAGCCGTGGCCAAATTGAGAAGGTATATATTCAATAAGCCTTTGGTTTTGGAGTCCCTGCTGTGCTCCAGGAACGTGATGTACGAAGAAAGAAATTTTGTGCTTTTTTAGTGTTTTTTTTGTTCAAAAGGTGCAGGAGCTTCAGTTTCTTGCCCGCACTGTTCAGCTTTAGGAGTTTTCCAGCATTTGAGGTGGCAGATCCCTACAGCTTGCATTTGGGATTCTAAAGCTTTCTGTCCAGAGCTCCGTATTCATCAAGTTCAGCTCTTACAGCGCCTCGGTGAGATGAAATTATCAGCGCTTGTCGGATGGGAAGACAACAGTACGTAGTGCGACCTCCCCGAGATCGCGCTGCCCACCCGTGTCAAGAGAGGAGCGGATTCCTTCCTCCCTTAGCTTCGAGATCATCCTTTCAGGAAAGCGAAGAACTTGCCTCGTTGCATAGACACGGGCGATGTTACGCAGCCTAATACACTACAGTAAGAAATGCTGTCTTAACAAACCGTTTTCCCAGGAGCAGCCTGCTAACAGCTGTCAGCCTGTTTTATTGATAATATTTTTGTAATATTTGATTTTTTTTTAATAATAATATTTATATATTACTTGAATTTGCCCGCGATGGTGGAGCCCATCCCTCCTGTAACCTATGCATCGGCTGAACCGGGCTCTGCGCATGGGGCCGGCTGACATAGTAAACAATTGCTCTGTATAGCTTTAGTAATGTGAGCATTAATATTGATCCAGCACTGACTTCTCTAACAACAACCAAAAAAAAATATATATATCTGTTATCTCGAGAAACCTCCCAAACAGCTCCAGTCTCCTTTCATTACAGGAGAGAGTTATTAGGGCAGATGGCCGAGGTGATATCCATTTGACCTATAGATGCTAACTCAAGAGTCGGATCATTAATAAGGTGGCCGGAGATAGGGAAAGATGGCAGGAAAGAGAGTTAAAAAGCAATCCCGCGCACAAAGGATTGCGCGTCGAGAAGTGCCGGGGAGCGAATGAGATGGACAAAGGTGAAAAAGTGGCTGCGTGGTTTTAAATGCTCATCGCCGAGTCAAGCAGATTACGCTTAAAAGCTGATGCTTTCCTGTATTTGGTTCCTGCGCCGATGTGAATCCTTCTGGAGGAAAAAGAGCCTGGAGCTCTTGAATGTAAGACAGAGATTTCACTTTCTCTAATTAAAACTGCACACCCCCCCGAAAAAAAAAGTGCTTTATTGTTTTCTGCCATGGCCACAGCTGCGGTGGCTCAGGTTTGAAAGCTGCTGCCTGGCAGCAAACCAGTCCTCGCCGAGGATCAGACCGTGGCCTTGTTCCAAGAGAAATTTGGGTTTCATTTGACCACGATAGGATTCCAGATTGTCATCTGAGCATGTCTGAAAAGTGGTGAATGTGTGTCAGTAGTTAAGTGCTCGTGAACTTCCTTAGTCCCTGGATTGTTCAGGACTGACCCAGGCAATTTTTTCCAGATGTTTTGGGGAATCCAAGTCCGTATAAAAGGGATGGTAATGCTTCTGCTTCCTTACTAAGTTGTCTTTGTGGCTTGCAGGAATGTGCATGAAAGCTGGAGCCAAGACACCCCGATTTCTAGTCTCACCTCTACAAACTGCACTTTAACCTCTCCTGCCCTTCCCCGGCACCTCCGCAAGAGATCACAGAGACTTCGTGGGCCCGGTGCAAACTTTACTTGGCCTTATTAAAAAAAAATAAGCATTGCTCTTTTTTTTCTTTTTTATTATTGTACAAAACTCCGGTCCCTGTTCTCCAACCCTCCTCTGAAATTGTTTTTTCGCCTTTGATCCAGCAGCTGCTGGTTTTCTGCAGTCCTGAGTAGGTAAAACATGAGAAGCACCTTGGGATGAGAAGGAGTTAGGAAAATATGAAATATTGCAGTGCACTTCCGTGAGACGCCGTGTAACAGAGTGGCTGTTTAAGCGGACACCGGGCAGAAATCTTTAGGAAATAAATGCTCTGATTTCTCTAGCAAATGTAATTTTTTTTACGGTTCGTTGCAGTAGTTTCTCTTCCACTTTACTGACTGTTTTTATCCCTGTGGTTTTTATATTAAAATGGTTTATGTTGCTATCTCTAAAGTCTGCATGATCCAACCCTGTCTTCCCTAATGTTTGAATCTTGTAGCCGAGGCAGAAGACTCTAAATCCTGATTTTAAAGTATGGTGTTTGTTTTAAATTTTATCGCTCTTTAAAATTTTAAACGAAAACAAACTCTCAGTGGTGAACTATGCTGAATGGCGTTGGGAGGGAATTGCTCGGTAGCAACCAGTGCTGTGTGACATCTGATGAATGCTAATTCTTCATCCCCAAAACAGTTTTGAGCAGATGAAGGCGGCTGATGTCTGCAACAGCTTAAACAGAGGTTGAAATGACTTCCATGATCTGGAAGCGGCTTTTTTTTTTGCCCCCATAGCAGGTGCAGGCTCAATCCACAGTGATTTCTCAGTTATACTCTAACTTTGCAGTTTAAAAAATTTAATGTCAGTGCCCAGCCAGGCAAAACCTAACTCCCTAACATTTCTGTTTTTCACGGAAGGCTAAGACTTTATCCTCAGGCAAAGTCTCCTCTCTGGGCTGGCTGCTGTAAATCCTCTGGGCCCTGGCAAAAGCCAGAGTTGCTAGCTCATTTTACTTAATTTGTGATGCTGGCAAGATTTGTGCTGCAGCCCAGGGCTCTTGACTCAACTCTCCTAAATCAGAGCGTTGACACATTACAGCAGAGAAACACCAGCACAGAAAACCTGAAAATAAAACACCTCGAAAAGAGATATTTCAGAAAGATGCTGTCTTACAAAGCTTTAAATGGTGTAACCTTACAAGTTCCTCAACGTTTGCTCCTTTAAAACCACCTGCTCATTAAGAAGTTGGGGTTTATCTGCTGTCATAATAAATGCTTTTTCTACACATTTCATGTGAGAATCTTAGGGCACTTGATATCTTTCCACAGAAACACTGCTAGGCAAAATGTCATGCGTTTTTGCAGGTGGGTAAACAGAGACATGGGGTAAAGTGAAGTGAGGTTCTCTACGCAGGAACGTTAACCCGCATAGGTATCATGACATAATTACAGCAAATATAAATGTGTCAGGTTAACGCCGGTGTGCTGCTTCTTATTCCAGACTAAGAATCCTTTTTCCTGCTTGGGTAATTCCATTTTGAAAGTGAGGAAGTGTATCCAAGAGGATAAAGGGCTTGGCTGTGGTTGGGGAGATCAGAGGTTCTCCTCTTCTCAAACCTGCCGTGGATTTGCTGGGAGATCTCAAGTGATTTTTCTCCTTTTTCTGCACCATAATGTTGCATGCGTAGGACCGAAGATGGTGTTATATGTAGGGGGAAAAAAGGTAATTGCTATTAAACAAAAAAAGCAGAACAATCACACGATTGGTGTCCACAGTGGCTTGAAACAGTTGGTGCCTGATGTCCACACTGTGCATGTTTCAGGTTTATCTTATTTTCAAAAGCTGGGGCTTTGGGCCTGAATGCCCACTTACGACTGGAGCGTGTTAGGTGTATTCCTCTGGCAACATATCATAGAATCATAGAATGGTTTAGATTGGAAGGGACCTTGAAGATCGTATAGTTCCAATCCCCCTACCATGGGCAGGGACACCTCCCACCAGCCCAGGTTGCTCAAAGCCCCATCCAGCCTGGCCTTGAACGCCTCCAGGGATGGGGCAGCCACAGCTTCTCTGGGCAACATGTTCCAGTGCTTTATCCCCCTCCAAGTGAGAAATTTCTTCCTAATATCTATCCTAAATCTCCTCTCTTCCAGTTTGAAGCACTTTCCCCCTCGTCTTATCACTACATGCCCTTGTAAAAAGTCCTTCCTCAGCTCTCCTGTAGGCCCCCTTTGGATACTGGAAGGCCGCAATAAGGTCTTCCCGAAGCCTTCTCTTCTCCAGGCTAAACAACCCCAACTCTCTCGGTCTGTCCTCACACCAGAGGTACTCCAGCCCTTGGATCATCTTTGTGGCCCTCCTCTGGACCCACTCCAACAGGTCCATGTCCTTCTTATGTTGAGGGCTCCAGAGCTGGATGCAGTACTCCAGGTGGGGTCTCACCAGAGCAGAGTAGAGGAGAAGAACCACCTCCCTTGACCTGCTGGCCACACTTCTTCTGATGCAACCCAGGATATAGTTGGTTCTCCAGGCTGCGATCGCACATTGCTTGCTCATGTTGAGCTTCTCATCAGTCAGCACCCCCAGGTCCTTCTCCCCAGGGCTGCTCTCCAGCCATTCTCCGCAGAGCCTGTATTTGTGTCTGGGATTGCCCCATGCACATTTCATTTTGGGTTCACTGTAGCAGGAAGCCAGCGTATGGACTCCAGGATTGCTCCATGATGTAAACAAAACAACAGTAAGCGGGGATGGTGGGGAGCTGAATTTCCAAGGCGTGCTCCTGGTCCACACCAACACGCACACACGCAACGCTGGGGTGTTCCCATATAATCATAACAGATAACATCCATGTGCAGCAAGCTCTTAAGATGGTATCGGAGACAGAACTTGGCAGGTTGAATGGGGCTTAGTCCTCTGCTTTAACCTTCCAGCTGTGCTGCTTCAGGAAACACAAACCAGGTTTAGGAAGATGTTTTCCTGATAGTTAATCTGTAGTCAAAATTGTGTGATATATAGGCAAGAGAGCGAATTCCAGTGAATTGTACTTCGATGTATGCTTTGCAGTCCACTTCATTACAGCAAAAAATGCTTCAACCTCTCTCCCTTCATTTCAAATGAATGAAGCAGGTTCGTGTTACTGTAATCCCAACAACGGCAGTAAGAAATAATCGAGATGTTTTTAGGTAGAACTGACGCTTTGGACCTGCTCTACAGGGTCTGCCATCATTGGTGAGCTCTACCCTCGTATCCTTTGCTCACGGCGATGAGGGCAGCTGCCAGTTGTGATGGTGGCTGATGTGAGACAGAGGAGATGCCATGCTTTCCTTCCAAGTAGACCAGTAAGAAGCTGTTAGGTGGCCAGTTCTCTCTTATGGGCTGAGATGCCTGTGAACATTTGTTCAAGGCTTGCTTCTGTAAAACACGTTTTTAATTATCCTAATGCTTTTTCAAAATGTTCTTTGTTACAGAAGAGGAAGAGGAACAGGTGCCTACCGATGGAGGTACATCTGCAGAGGCCATGCAGGTGCCACTGGAAGAAGAGGGAGATATGGAAGAGGATGAGGCGATTAATGATGAGAACTACTTGAGCAAGAGACCGTTAGAAAGTCCTGATGCTGAGGAATTTCCACCTGTGAAACGGCCAAAACTGTCTGTTTCCAAAGGGGACACCTTGGACGGAGCTTTGGAACCACGTGAGCCTCTTAGCTCAATAAATACTCAAAAAGTACCGCCGATGCTTTCTCCAGTTCATGTTCAGGACAATACAGACTTAGCCCCTCCTTCACCAGAACCACCAATGTTGGCTCCCATTGCAAAATCGCAAGTGCCAACCCCCAAAACTTTAGAGTCAAAGCCGTTTGTACCCAAAACAAAGTCCAAAACAAGTTCTCCAGGACAGAAGACAAAATCACCTAAACCTACGCCCTCGCCAGTGGTAACTGGAAGTCCTATACGTTCACCAAAAACTGGATCCAAAGAGAAAAAGTCACCGGGTCGTGCCAAGAGCCCCAAAAGTCCTAAAAGTCCAAAGGTTCCTGCTCATGTTCCCCAACCACCTGTCAAGCCTGAAACACCAAGTAGAACTCCCCTGGCTGCATTAAGTGACAAGATAGGAAAGGAAAACATTCAAGTAAAACAAGAACAGACGCCACCTGAGCCTGCCACCAAGCCAAATATTGAAAACCAGACTAAGAAACTACCAGTAATGGACAAGACCATTGATGACTCAATCGATGCTGTGATTGCTCGTGCATGTGCAGAACGAGAACCGGATCCCTTTGAGTTTTCCTCCGGTTCTGAATCGGAAGGGGAAATTTTTACCAGTCCTAAAAGACTTTCTATTTCAGAGACTACAACTCCTAAACCTTCTGTTTCTGCCAATAATGCAAATAAGGCAGGAGCAACTCCAATACCTCCCTCAGGTGGGACTTCAAGTTCAGACATTTCATGGACAATGGATGACTCGATTGATGAGGTCATTCGAAAGGCAAACATGGGGACACCTTCTAATCCACCTACCAACTTCACTTATTTCTCCTCTCCTTCTGCTTCACCGCCAACTCCAGAACCTCTTCTCAAAGTCTATGAGGAGAAAACCAAGTTGGCTTCGTCGGTAGAAGTGAAAAAGAAATTGAAAAAGGAGCTGAAGACAAAAATGAAGAAGAAAGAAAAACAAAAGGAAAAAGATAAAGAGAAAAACAAGGAGAAAAACAAGGAGAAGGAAAAGAACAAGGAAAAGGATAAAGACAAGGAAGGAAACAAGGAAGCGAAATTTCAGTGGAAGGAACTACTCAAAGATGATGATCTTGATCCCTATAAATTCAAACTAAAGGACTTTGAGGAAGCTGACACTAAAGTAAAGTTGAAAGATGGCAATACCAAAAAAGAGAGAGAAAAACATAAAGATAAAAAGAAAGAGAAGGAGAAAGGCAAAAAAGACAAGGATAAGAAAGACAAAGAGAAACTTAAAGATAAGGGTAAGGAAGATAAGATAAAGGCTCCATCAGCACCTCTTGTGTTACCTCCCAAAGAAATGTCTTTGCCCTTGTTCAGCACACCAACTGCCATGAGGCTTCCCAGCATGTTACCTTCCTTGTCTCCAATGCTTCCTGACAAACTCTTTGAGGACAAAGAGAAACCAAAAGAAAAGAAGAAGGACAAAAAAGAGAAGAAGAAAAAGAAAGAAAGGGAGAAGGACAAAGAAAAGGAAAAGAAGGAGAAGGAAAAAGAGAGGAAAGAAAGAGAAAAGAAAGAGAAAGAAAAAGAGAAACACAAACATGAAAAGGTAAGCTGTTTAGATGAGTTGAGATGGCATACTTGCTTGAAAAATGCACATGGATTCCCGTGTTTGCTGCTGAGCCTCGTTTAAGAGCTTTGAGAAGATATGTGATTACAGGTTTGGTATTTTTTTAAAAATGACAGCTCCAAGGAAGACTTCCCTCAAGAGTTTGAGGGGTTGTCCCACCTCTTTGGAAGAGAAAGCAATGGAAGTTCGATTTTGTGAATTTGAAATGTGAGATTGTCTGTCTGGTTTTCCTCAACTCACTTCTTGCTTTGAAAAGCTGGGGCTCGGGCTCAGCAACAGCACACGCACCCCAAGTGGAGGTAGCGTTGCAATGCACAAATTTTGTTCTGTAGATTTCCACTGGTAGGGCCAGCAACCGTATACCTTTCATATAAACTTGAAATGTAGTTTCTAAAAGTCTACCGTTTCAAAGCTTGTAGAAGGCTGTAAATTAGCAGGTGGACAGAAATGAGGAGCAGACTGCTTTCAAATAAACAAGTTCACCAGTTATCTCAGGTGTTCGGAAGAGCTGCTGAATCCTTTCTTAGCAAGACTGCCCCCTTGTTGCTCTAATTTGTTTGAAGTAAGAAAATTGTTTTCAAAATATGGTTTGAATGTTCAAATGTCACCTTTCGTTTTGAGTCTTGCGCTTGAGAGAGAGGAGAGCTAGTTTTCAAGTGGGTTGAGCTCCTTCCACTCCTGTAGCTCCTACTGATTTACATCAGCCAGAGATAATTTCTTCTTTCTAATATCACCTAATCTTGAGAATATATTTCAGAAATGAAACCAGCATATTTGCATGTTATCAGATTTGAAATCCCATTAGAAACGGCTCCCCTAATTCAGGGTTTGCTCTAATTTTTTGTCACGTCACCTTATAATATGCATTAAATTGTTCATGTAATAAAAAAAAAGCAGGAAAAAGATTAAAAGAAAGAGATTGTCTTCATATGAGATAACCTTGGATACAGGATTTCCTGAACCTCTATCCTTGGCATTAGGAAGCACTATATAAGTTCTGGTTTTACCAAGATGCTCTTTACCTCCTGCTTTGAGTGTAATACTCAGTTCATACAAGCTCAGGTCTGGGACATCCTCGCTTTCCTTTTTTGCCACCGTACCCTGTTGTGCTATCTGCTGGACTTGAAACAAACCGCTGATTTCAAAACTTGACATATATTTTACGTTGACAAATGGTTTTTCAGTGCAGAATCTGGGGGATCCGGAGAACTAACGTTTGTCTGCTGTGGACAAGTCGGTGATTGACAGAGTGGTGGTCCAGTTGTCCATGTTAATCTACTGTCCGGTTTTAGACTGCAGCAACACTTTCACAGATTCCTCGTTTTGTCTGTCTGCCCCTCACGCCTGAGATGTTTTGTCAGTATTTCATTGAGAATTTCTGCAGAGGTTTCTTTTCAAGTTAAATGCGTGTGTATATGAAATAGAGACAGTACTTGGTTTTCATACACTGAATTTTGCATTTGTTCTGCAAATCTCTTTATCTAGTTTGCTTTAGAGAAATATAACAGATGCACAAACACAAACTGGTAACGCTGTGGTATAGACTGAACATATATATATTAGGAAAAGGAGTTCAACAGTAATAAAAACTTGGACAAATTAAATTGACAAAGCTGCCCATTACCTTGGCAAAAAGTCCCTGTCAAAAGATAAACTTTAAAGCTAGAATGCATGAAAGAGTCCCCAGATAGAATTAAAATTTAAACTGATTCTTGATAGATAAGCTTTTTTTAAATCCACCTCTTTGCTGCAAGTCAGGATTTTAAAAATAAATTTCCCCTTTAAATCTCTTGAGCGATTTTCATTTTTTGCAAGGCCGCACTGCTGGTGTCCTGGAAAAATGGAGAGTTAGAGCTTTATCAGTTGGTGCCCTGAGGTATGTGGCAAAGAAGCTAAATCCTTGAAGATTAGCAAAAAAAATGCAGCACATGGCAATAAGGGGCTTATATGACTACTAGTATTAGTTCAGGTGAAAGAAGTATTGCTTATACATAAAACTGGACAAATCCACTGACAATGTATTTTTAGTTAGCTACAAAGGAGTCTTATATTGCTGGACTTTACCTCTTTGGTGATTTGGGAAGCTTAGTAATCCACTGTAAATGCTCTTCTGCTGGCCCCAATTCCCAGTATTACTCCAGAATGCTGCTCTTCCGTTTTAACCCCTAAAAGTACATGTTTCCTTAATTTAGCTTTTAGATCACACAATGACTTTTTTAGCCAGCAGTTGCGCTGCAAGAGCAAACGATCGAGTCACCGCTGGGACGCGTGACCTTCCACGGCGCCGCCGCTGCGGCGGCGGCAGCGCAGCCTGAAGGATGAGTTCGTGGGCTAACTGCAGCTTCAGCTCCCGCTGCCAGTAGCAAATAATCACATTTCTGTTTCTAATGTCGCTCTACTTAAAGAGAAGAGTGAATCAACGGTAATGTTTCCATTTTTGAGTATTGTTGTAGTTATTACCTAAGAAATGGGTTATGCCAGGCGAGATTTAGATTGGATATTAGGAAAAATTTTTTCACTGAAAAGGTTATTAAACATTGGAACAGGCTGCCCAGGGAGGTGGTGGATTCGCCATCCCTGGAGGTGTTTAAAAAAAGGGCAGACGTGGTACTTGGGGACATAGCTTAGAAGTGGTTTTGTCAGTTTAGGTTGGTGGTTGGACTTGATCATCTTAAAGGTCCCTTCCAACCCCAACAATTCTATGATTCTAAGTATGCATCCCATCCTGTTGGGGAACTGAAGCTTTTTGTCAAGTTTTCCCTGTAATTTTGCCCCGAGCTGCTGGAAGACGCAGAGCAGCAACCAGTACTGAGCATAAATGGCAGAAAGCAGAAGCTGAAGGCTGCGCGCTAGAAGTGTTCGATGGCGGGACCGAGGAAGAGGAGCTTTTGCGTAGGGCTTGCCTGCAGCTCCGTGCTCCGCAGTAAGTGTTGGGGTGCTGCCCGTGGAGCCAGAAGCGGAGGCAGTGAGCTGGGGCGCTGCCTTGCACGCAGTACCAAACCAAAAGCAGACAGTTGAAGCAGTTACACCTCGCTTTCTGCGATGCAGATTACCGGGCGAGCTGGAGGAGCGACTGAGCAGCTCACGAAGCAGCCGCTGACCCAGTTTCAGCTAACCTTAATACACTGAGCCGTAAACTAAAGTAGTTGAGGAACTGCTTCACGAGTCAACGGAGCCATCCTTGCATCGGAGCAGAGCTGCCCCGAAGTAAACTGCCCTTGTGAATCAAAATCCTGTCGTCGATGTAGAGGAAAACCAGGATATCCAGGATTTTCCCTCCTTAATTTTCCCTCTGCTCCAGTCACGCCTACACACAAACCCGCGTTGCAGAAAGATGCTTCCTCTCCTCTCGTATCAAAGGATAACATTTAGGATTGTCAGGGAGCCCAGTTTTCCCCTCATGGCAGGCTGCAATGTTGGTATCTGAGCATAAAGAAATGGTTTATGTGCTTTTCTTCTGCCACGTGAGCCCACGCCACCATTGTTTAGAACATCTTGGTATACAAATAGTAATACAAAAGACCTTAATATAGAGGATGGATGACGTGGGTGTCTGTGCTGTGTGCTGGAAGCTAAGTAGCAATGCTTGTCCTGGGGAGTTTTGGATTTGAAATAAGTGCTACAGAATGACAAACCTGCCGGAAAAGAGGTAAGATAATCTAAGGCATGTACCTGAGCCTCCGGTACCCAGGGTTCAGTTCCATGTCTCCATCCAGTGGATGATGCTACAGGTTAAGGTGCCAGGAAAGCAGTTTAGAGACTTAACTATGGAAAGTGGCAGTGAAATTGTTCCAGGCATTAGGAGCTCTGGAGGAAAAAAAAGCCTCTTGTCACTCTCCAGGGGAATGACATAACAAAAAAAATGTGCTATATAAACAAAAGAATAGAGACCTGTGTAGTAGGCTAAAACATATCCATGGAGAGCTTTATTGAAAAGCACAGTTAACTCTGTCAAAACAGAAATGCTGCTCGGGCTGTGGCACTTCTCTCTCTGGAGTAGACATCTCCAGATGAGCAGGTCCGATTCTTTGGGCAAGATGCATGGCGCGGGACTTTGTCATTACCATTCCTCAACATAAGTCCTAATTGAGTCCTCCCACTCTGGCCTGCTGTCTCCTGCCCTGCTTTCTGTGCTTTGAGTTGATTGTTTGCCCTCCCTTTCTTTATGAAAGCTTTTTAAAACAGATTTCTCCCCCTGAGAGTTGCTCGGGTTTCCATTTAGTGTACGCATACTATTTTTGTCTCTCTAAGTTCCTGGACCAGATTCAGCTAAGTGGTTGTTTTATTAAATATGATGACATGCGTGCTTAAAATGAGATCACTCTCCCTCTATTGCTATAGATATATACATATATACACTTCTCATATACATGGATATAAGTTGAGCAACTTATGTGCAGAGACTCATTACAGTGTTAACTGTAAAATCTGAGATGATTTGAAAAATCGCAATTAGAAACCTCAGCCTAATTGCACTGAAAAGCAGTGGTTCTGTTACACCTATGTGGATAAGCACTTTCATAAAGTATTCAGTGTTGGTGCTTGGGGTTTATTTGTTTCCTCTGTGTCTAATTTTGATTCAAGAGGGCCACAGTACATTTACGTGGTGAACCTGGGAAATAATTGAATTTAAATCACAGAAAAAAAGTGCAAACACCAGTGAGCGCCTATCAAGTTTGAGTACTAAGATCAAAGCATTTCGTGTCATTGTTTAGAAATATACTGGAGGGGTTTGTGTCTCTAGAAAAATACTAAATTGGGAAGACTTGTTAACAAAGTGTATGAGCAGGTATAAATGCAAGTTGGTTTTTTTTAGCCCAGAATTCCTATTTCTGATTTGCTATGGCTGGGAGCTCCCAACAGACTCTGACCATCCGCAGCACGAAGCGTGAGAGAGTAGTGATCAGTGTGTCATAGGTCTGTCTCGTTAAGCCAATACACTCTGTTTGGTTAACTCCATCAGTGCTTTCATGTAATTAATATATTTTGGGAGTCTGCTTGCAGTCTTTGATTGATGATTGTGTTCCCTCGTACAGATAAAGGTGGAACCAGTTGTTCCGGCTCCATCACCGGTTATTCCTCGGCTGACATTAAGAGTGGGTGCAGGCCAAGACAAGATGTAAGTACGAATAAATCCATCTGCAAGGTGTACGCTTACCACAGTTCATCCTCTGTCACCTGTGGTAGCTCTTTTATTTTCAGTGGGAAATGCTTAAAAATTAGCAGCAAATGATACTCGTGCAGCTATGACATCTTTTGACCATTCTAATGAAAAACCAAGCAGAACGCTTAACGTTAGAAACTTTTTTGGACATTTTGCCCTTTCTCCTCTGCTCTCCAAGTGGGACCCATCATCTTCCATCCATCCTACTGTTATTTCCCACTCCGTGCCTTTCTAGGGTATGGATTACAAGACTCCATTTAGACTCATATGCTGCCTCCAGTGACATCTAATGAGGTTTCCATAATGGATGGTTATCCCTAGTGTAACCTACAGCGAAGTTTCATAACGCTCTTCAGCTAACAGTTGTTTTATGCTTTAAAACATAACAGTGGAAATTCCTTTATACGCATTTGTTTTATTATAACTGTTGATGATTATTCATGAGTGTACCTAACGCATTTCAAATGTTGGTTCATTAGCTCCCTAATTATCGGGTGCTGTTGTACAAATAGTAGTTACTTTGTACTGTGTGAGCATAAATAGGATGATCCCTATGCTGAGATCATACAGCGTAAACAGGTGGCTGGAGAGGCTGGGGAAGCCACGCGTCACTGGGTTTTTTAGGCTGGTCCCATGCTGTAGGGACCATGGGAAGGGTTTCTTTTAATCAGCTTTTTCATGTTGTTTTTAATGGCGCAGAGCACACTTTCATGTCTGATGGTGAACAGGAGCACCAAACAGATCTTTCCTTTCCATTTATCACATTAAATATTACTAATGTAGTTGTTTCTCTTCTATAGCCATTATGAACTAAATCTCCTAACTGCTAATTTTTCTGCTTTATAGGTTAATTGGCATCTTTGATTATTATTCTCTTTTTCTGTGCTGTCCTATTCCTCCCCAGTAGGTAACTGACTTTTACTGGTTTGAAGTTGCTATGGGACTTCTTGGTTTCTGTGGGACACTCCCACCCCGAATATTGGGACTTTTTCCTGCTCTTCAACTGTTTCTGCTTTCTTCCTTTCACAATATTTGAGTGTGACCTAAAATTTGTGTGACTCAGATTGTTGTACACAAGCTCCTGCTTTCTCAGAACAGTTGTCTGTCCTGCTTTGCAGGTTTGAATGTACACAGGTGGACAGACTCTCCCTTTAAAGACCACAAATCCATTTTCCTCCTTGAGGAGCTATGGATACTTGTAAAATCCTCTTTTTTCAAGGTCTGCACAAGTGTTTATATGGGGAAAATTAAGTCATATTTTCAAGGCAGGACTTCTAAATTTAAAGTTCTGAAGCCATATTTTAGCAGCTAAGAGTTGACTTTGCTTCCCATCTTATCTCACCCCAGTCTTTCTTGTACCCACACACATTTTAAGAAGGGACTTCAGACTCCATCTGTTTGTTACAAATCATATGGGTACAGCAGCAGCAGCCCTGCCAGCCCGTAGCGGGTCAGAGATACTGACATCCTGTTTTATGGCCTTTTGGGAAACTCGCTTCTATCCCAATGTCCTTTGTGCATCCTTCGTGGAATGGTGACCACCATCTGAGGACCTCAGGTGTTGTGACCCTTAGCACAGCAGAGTTTAGAGTTTAAACCCTGACTCCAAGATGGGAGTTACACAAAGCTGACTTAGCTCAAAGCTTCTAGATGAAGTAGGGGAGAATTAAACACCAAGGCCAAGACGTTCAGGGGCAGGGGAGTCCTGGAGGTAGCTGGTGGGAAATGCTAAAAAGTGGTTGAGCTCCAGCTCTCTGCAGCATCTGTACTGGGCCTACAAGGGGAACTTCATCTTCTCCACGTGACAGTCGTCCTTGAGATTGGTTTAGGCTGCATAACCAAACGAGGTTTGAGTCATTAGTATTCCATCTCTAGTTGCTTACTGGTTTCCCTTTTCTACGTTAAATATCTCCCCTCACTGCCCACCATACCAGCACCCTCAAGTTGTCGTGGTGTAATGACCATATCACCCAGTTGCACCTTCTGGCTGATGGCAAACAAGAACATACAGAGCTTTGTAGTAGCTTTTAGGATTTGTCATAGTTTTCCAAAGCAAGATCCAGAAAGAAATCTGCCGTTACACAAGTAAATACAGTTTGTGCCACGTGGTTCTGGGAAGTTTTGTGTCGCGTGTCAATCTGGTGTCTAACGCAGCAGGGCTCGCGGTAGAGCTGTCCTGCTCCGAAGAATACTTTTGCTTTCATCCCGAACAATTAATATTCAGCCTGAACTCAGAGCATATTTTAATTTTCATGTGTTGTGATCATTATGAAAAGGACCGGTGTGGTTCTGAGGGCAAAGCATCACATGGCTGTGCAAGGCTTGGACCTCTGAAGTAATACCAGAAGCCTCTGCAACCTCTATTTGAAGTTATTAGTTGAAAAGACCGTAGTAGGATCATCAACCTTTTAAGTAGCTCATAACAGGCAGAAATGAAAGCTGTACTTTTGTGCTGTGTTATGTTGAAGAAAAGTTAAACTTGTGTTTCATCTGTGCTGATAATGAAGAACTGAATATCTGGTAATTATCATGTAGAAATGTTGTGTTTCAATTAGCGTATCTCTGGAGTTTCCTGGGATTGTTTGAAAATACCATGAATGGCTGTGGAAAGGTATGGGAAAAGTTTTTGTAGATTCATAGAATTCGATGAGTAAAAACTAGATGGGCTAATGAGTTATTTCAGTTTCCTCTCTTAACGAGAAGAGCTGTTTGGAGGCTTTTGGAAGTACTTAAGTACCTATTCAACTGGAGGTTGGTGTGTTTGGGGGGAACTTCATGTAAAACATTGCTTTTAATGGAAGTACATACAGACATTGGTGAGGCCACGAAGTCTTTCAGGTGTCTCAAGAAAAAATGTCCAATTGATGCAGATTGAAATGGAGATTGACAGCACACCATAAACACAGCACAACAGCAGCAACACAAGTTTACTCAAATAATGCAGCAATAGTGAGGAAAATGCCTTTGCAGTGTAGCAAACGGTTTATTCTCTATTATTTTGCTTCTTGGCTCCTCTGCTTGGACCAACATCCAAAGCAGTGATGGTAGTGGCAGAAAAGTCTACTTCTTTCTTGGTCCTGTGAATACGGGTACGTATTGCTCCTAGACTCAAAGTGATCTCCCTATGTTCAAGCTTATCTGGTGTGCAAATATTCTTCCAACACACATCAGTTCAAAAGAGACAGCTATGAATAACGTTAGGCTAATAGACACGAAAATGTACTGTTGCTGAAGAATGGAGAAGCCAATATTGGAAAAACTGTTCCACTTCAGGTTTTTTTGCAAGTGTTTTAACTGCACAGTAAAACAAGAAGAAAGTAGATTATAATCAAAGCATTTCCATCTTAGTTGTAAACAATTACAGCAATATGTGCATGGATGCCACATTAGAAGAAATTTACTGGATTCCATTCTAATGCAATTAGAGCTAATTTTGTTCTTTAAATGAATAAAAGGTCAGCTAGTAAATCTAGTTTATCTCAAGTCCAGGCTTCAATAAATTGTTTTATTTAATTTGTTGTAAAAGATCTTATCCTTAATGGGCCTAGCTCTTATTAGTTTGCTTGGGTTCTAAAATATTTATGACCACCTTTTTAGATATGATTTGGATGATATGTTTAAAGGGGTTTTCACTGTTTTTTTTTTCCACTCCAGTGTTATCAAGGTAGATTGCTAACTGAGTTAGTATAGGAAGGAACTAGAGATACTATCTTTTTTTAACAAAACAAAACAAAAAACCACAGCTAGTATAGACTTTTAAATTTTAAATCAACTGCAAATGATGGGCAGAATTGAATACTTCTATTCAATTGCATCATGGTTCGTCTTTGTCTAGTTATTTTTCCTAAGCACAATCATTTTTCATACACCTAAGTTTTGAAAAAGCATGTCTATGGGTAAGGTGTTGACATTCCAGCTACCACCACAGTTGACATAAACTTCAGCAAAAGTGTGTGCTGTAATTTTTGATATGTCAGATAAAATCATTCTACATTTAAATACAGTTTTTAAGAAAGAACACATGGCTTCTGGCACCAATGCCAGACCCCAAAGCAGAGTACCACTCACTGGTGCTGTTTCAGTGCTTCTGTGACTTAGAATAAGGATATACATTTTTTTGTGATATCAGGTCACCAAATTTACCTTAAAATGTTGGGCTTTTGCTCCAGACTCGTACTTCGTTCTATCATAACTCTGCCATCAGCAGTGAACCTGGAAACCAGACAGGAGAAGGGGAAAGACAGGTATTTTAAGTGTTTCTTGTAAACCTGACCTGCCACTCTAATGAAGTTGCCCCTTGTCTTGTGTGTTTTTATTCAAGTGAGTAGATACGTGACTTTCTCCAAAAAAAATCATACACATGCTCAGATATGTATGAGTATATGTCTATTAAAAAATTTATATTAAATAACCTGTGGATTGTAAAATAAACTCCTAAAAAGGATGAAGGGATAGAAGAAGTTTTGTTATCCAGATATTTCATTGACTCCACTAAAGCTTTTTATCGCTTGGTAGGATATTATCAGTCCAAGGCCTAATTTATGTTCATTTGGAGGTTCACTCGACTGCATGATATCCCCATGACAAAAGCCACCGGCGTAGCTAGCTCACACCCTTGGTAGGGAATCTCAAAGCCAAGTGGCATATATATAGACCAAATTATTTTGTGACCAGTAGATGTGACCTCTGTGTGTAACATTGGTGACCCAGAAGCATACTTTTGGGACTAAGAGGACAGGGGAACCTGTCCTATTGCTTTCTTGTTTATTACATGGAGTTCCTGTGATCACCCATTTAAGAGCTTCTACCACAATAAGGTGCTCATAGCACATATTTTTATAAGTTAGCAAAATAGCATGTGTCCGAAAAAAGTGGAAGCCTGAAAGGAAATGGAGCTTGCAAAAATCTCATTGAAGCTATAACCCTATCTGAGACGCAGCTGGAACGTTGGAGGAGTTTATTTTTCATAAATTTACATGGTTTGGGTCATCACTGCTGCTTACTCAAGAATTTGTTATTTTAAGTGCAACCACAGTCGGGCGGCAGAATTGCAGTAAAACAGTTCTTTAGTCATACTTTTTGAAGTTCTGTAAAACTGTATTATCTAACCTGCAGCATGCAGAGTACCACCAAGTTTATTATAGGGTAACGTTCTCCAAGAAATAGATGCCTAAATGATGGATCTTCTATCTGCAAAAGGCTTAATTTACGTAAGAGTTGAGCTGCAAACTCTCCAGAGATTGAATTTTCTTGGGAAACCTACACACACATACACAATCAGAGTTTAAGAAGGTAATGGCACCAAACGAGGAGAGAAGAAGGAGGTATTAGCAAATCCATCGGTACGCTTTTTATTGACCCGGTTGAAGAGAAGAGATTAGGCAAGGACCGTGTTGGTGTTCCCCGAAGCTCACTGGGCGTCTGTAGTTGCTGCTGTAACATGAATATGTATTTTTTGAAAACTGCTCAAACTCCCTGGGAGTCGTGGGAAAAAAGCTAGATATGCAAGACAGGGCTTTGCTATTAGCTTCAATTAAACTAGAATTGTGCCCTCTGTAGTTTCCAAGAATGCGTCTTCTTTTTACAGTATCATTTTTGGTGGATATTCAAGGAGCTTTCATTTTTAATCAGGTTATTCTCGTACGGATAAATCAGACCGCGTGAAGAAACTTTTGAACTTTGGGTGCTATTTGGTGGAGAACTGCTCAGACTTTGGTAATTTAGATGACTGCCTTCATCGTGTTTGCCCACAATAGCTGAAATAATGGGGTTCATTAACCTCCCTGCGTTAGGCATAATCCAAATTGTTTGCCTCTAGCCTTGGCTCCCTCCCCGTGGCTGGGGAGGAAAGGATTGCCTTTTTATTGACTTGTCAAGCCGTAGGTTTGCATTACCGGCCAAGTCGCTCGTGACCCATTCCATTTATTTCACTGTTTTGTGGTGGGGAAACAGGTAAAGGAATCCTGCTGGAAGCCCCTCCTTCCGCACGTTTTTATGAATAAGAGCAGTGTTTGGAGCAGTTAAGGCACCGTGACCGAATCCTCCGAAAGACGTAATGCAAGCAGCATGGGGCTATTGTGGGACACAGCTGTGGGCGGTGTTGGTTACCCTGCGAGACGTTGCTTATTCAACAGAAAGCTCTGGAGGAGAACTTATTGCGGAATTAAATAGGAGAGAAAAAGCGATACTTCAGGGAGAAAAATGTAGAAGGGTAAAACCACTGTTTGGGAAATCTAAACAATAGAATCCGGGCAGCGAAAGTCTGTGTTTATTGCGGGACTAATGGGTATCCCAATTATTTTACGGTGTAGCACTTAGCAGAGAAAGGCTGTGTTCACCGAGCGTTAACAGAATTAACGCTCTGGGTGTCGATCCAACTTTTGCTGTGAGACAGAAAAAGAGCGTAGAGTGGTGAAATCATTTTTGATAGGATCAATAGACCACCTAAGCGAGGAGGCAGAGCAATGAAAAATGATCTTGCTCCTCTCCGCGGCTGCAGAGGTGTGCGTAAGGAATTCCAGTGATCTTTACAGCTTTCATAAATCTTTTGTGCGTTTGTGTGTGTATATACATACCTGCATTTGTCTGTTCTGGAGTCTCTTAAATTATAAGAGCTGGAGGACTGATTTTTCAGTGCCTTTTTAAATGCTGAGTGTATTTTAATGAAGATATTGTCTCGGGTATGATTCATATCCCTTTCCCGATTGTTCTTTTTGAGCGTAACATATTGGCCTCAATCCTGCAGTCAAATCCTCATGTGTGGTCTTGTAGCCATCCAGAAGTCTCGTGCACTTCGGTGGAGGTTCCCCAGCCTCTCCCTTGCTGCAGGATTGCAGCTTTTACATGGAAAAAGAAATAAATAAAAAAGCCTGAAGAATACCGTATCCATTTTACCAAAACAAGTAAATGATCATTTTTGTTTATATTCCTAAAGGTGATTTAGAAGAGTTTTTTTATTCATTGAGATGAGTTATTTCCAACTTCAGAAGTAGTCCTTAGTTTTTTCTTCTTTTTTTNTTTTTTTTTTTTTATTTAATTACTGAAGCCACCCCAACTAATTATTCATCCTGTTTATGGTAGGTGGTAGGCTGTGGCAAATTATTTTCATTTTGCTGCTGGCCACATCGGGCGATGACTCCAAAAGTGAATCCATAAAAAGGCTTGAGTCATTAGAAAATAAAACAACTTACTGTGAGATTCTTTGATTTTGCTGCTTGTTGCTCAAGAGTAAAAAAAAAAAATTGTATACTGTATACCACAATTAAAAAAAAAAAAAAAGAAAAATACTGCAGGCAGGTTTAGACACATAAGTGAATTGCTTGTGTTACTGGGTATGAGCAGCTGCCCTTATGAAGCACAACAGAAACCGATCAAATGTGTGTGAAAGATTAGAAAGGCAGATGGGTATTTGTTTTAAAAAATAGACTTTGTCATCGTAGAAGATGACAAGAGAAAGGTACGGATTTTTTCCTGTCTTTGACAGAGGTGCTTCTTTTTCACTCTTTTATTGAAGTTTTTAAACAGCAGTGAGGAAACTATATAGACCCAAGGACTCCTGTCATAGTTCCTGGGAGCTGGATGTGGATGAGAGGGCTGGAGAGAAGTAGCCATCTGTAGACAGAAAAGAAAAATGTGGTCCTACCTGAATTTAGTCAAGTTGTCCCGTGAGCAATTGATCTGTAGCTGTACAGAGCCTGCAAGTTCAGGACTGGCCAGTTTGCGTAGTTCTTACAAAAGCATGTCTCAGTAACAAGCTGGAAATTACAGTTTTAAAGGTTTCTAAACCCGTGCTGGCATAATTTTTTTTTTTTGGTAGTTAATAAAATCCATATTCCACACTAGTTCCCATTAAAGAAGGTTGATGTAGGGCTGGTTTATGGGCAAGCTTCCAGCTCATGCATCCCATAACATTGCCCAAAACAAATGACGATAAAGGGCACTTTGCAAGGAAGACGTAAGAGAAAGTTTGCAAAGAGCTCGCTAGCGTAAACACGTTTTACCAGCTTCTGGTTTTGCTGTTGAGAGCTCAGCAGAAGGGGATAGCGCCAGGTGGTTTTCACATTGAAGCTCTGAGCAGCTTGTTATTGATGATAAGAGAGAAAAGAAGATGAAAGATACCAAGACGCCACGCTACCAGCTCAGTTTTGTTTTGTCAGACTGGCGATGAACCATCCGGAGATGTAAGGCAGAATGGTGAGAAAGAATGGGAGGGAGATTTAGGAGTCATCGGTAGAAAGATGTTTGTGGTTGTTGGGAGAAATACCCCGGTGTAACAGATACGGAGGGCGGAGGCCAAGGGCACAACTCTGTTTCACTTAAAGTAATGGAAAAATAAACAGTAGAAAACCTGTAATTCAATTTCAAGAGTGCAAATGTCCATAAACCAAAGGAGTTACCTAGAAATATCAGCTGGGCTGGAGACCTAATGGATTCCAAAGTGGTGATTGCTGCCTGTGGGAAGGAGGCACTTGTAGGAAATGACTGCAGAATTGTGTGAATAACTCCTTCCAAAAGGCTGTTGGGAATAAGCATCGTACCTCTAGGAGAAAATGACAGGTAACAAAGGAGGTTGTAGCGAGGTGGGGGTCGGTCTCTTCTCGCTAGTAACAAGCGGTAGGACAAGAGGAAACAGCCTCAAGTTATGCCAGGGGAGGTTTAGATTGGATATTAGGAAAAAGTTCTTCACAGAAAGGGTTGTTAAGCATTGGAACAGGCTGCCCAGGGAAGTGGTGGAGTCGCCATCCCTCGAGGGATTCAAAAGATGGGTAGAGGTGGTGCTGAGGGACATGGTATAGTGGTGGACTTGGCAGTGTTAGGTTGATGGTTGGACTTGATGATCTTAAAGGTCCTTTCCAACCTAGACAAGTCTATGATTCTATAAGTTACATCTTCAAGGCAAAAGACTGTGGAGGTGAAGTCAGGCTTGGCAGAAATCAAGCTGAATTAAATGTTGCGAAGGGTATTGAGCAAGTAGGAAAAGAAGGGAAGAAGGAGGACCATGGAAGTGAAGACAGGGAGAAGGTGAAGGATAATATAGGCGTGAGCCAAGAACAGAAAGAATACTTTCCTTTCCTATGTTCATCCTCTGCCTTACTGAGAACTAGATAACAGCAGTAGATTGACGGCGGTGGAAATTACCATAATGAATTGGGAAGCAAAATATAGGGACCTTTATGCATTGAAGTCAAGGAATGGGATAATCTTTCTCCCAAGTTCTAGAAGAAGGGGGTTGTGAATTTGCAGACTCAGTGACAAGTCATTTTTAATACATTTCTTTTTATTTTAAAATGCAATGTTTGTTAAATCTATTTCTAATAAAGAATATAATAAACTGAAGTGCTGAAGAAGAGAGAAAAGGGAAAGTGATCTAGACACCCGGTCACAGCAGTGCACGTAATTATACAGCTCATGCCAGTTGGAACCAGTTATAAATCAACTGACCTGTCGCGACACTTAAAATCTTGGTAGAATTTGCACTTTGCCTGCAAGCCAACACATAATTATAAAACACATTTTGGAGGAAGAGCTGATTAAAGGCTTGGAAGTAATGGAATAAAACACAAAACGGAAGTAAACCATGCCAACAGGCTTGGTATCAATCTTTGATAAAGCAGCTGATTTCCTAGGTTAGCCTAGTCCAGTTGGCGGTCCCGGCGAGAGATGTGGCTGGCAGCGGCTGATTTTTCGCCGTGCATCTCCTGTATTTGTTTCCACCACCAATGCTGAGAGCAGCTGCCCCCACCTCCCACTGCGAAGTGATTCCTACTGGACCGGAGAAGCAGTCGCTGGGTGCAGCATCAAATCGCTTCCCCTCCAAGGGAAAGTCTCAGCTGCGGTGGAGAAGAGTTGAGACATTCTCACGTGCGTAGCTGGGATAAAGTTGACATCTGTCTTACCGTTGGAGGAAGGAATGCTCTCTTCTGGCTGAATAAAAGATGGCAAACCCGAGCTGGATTTCAGGAAGACGTTTCATACTATCACCCAGGACATGCACAGGGAAGCTGGCGAAGACGAGAGTAGCAGAGGAACTGCTCAATAGTAAGGAACTAGCTCAAACTGGCAACTGAGAGTTGTAAGAGACTTCATCTAACCAGAGAGGAGGTTACTACTGAGCATGCTCAAGGATGTATTTCAGGACTGGTTTGATTTAATAATTTCATATAAAATTTTGTCACAGAAGGATGTAGAACACCCATGCCTTTTGTTGGCAGTAAGGTTGAAGGACCGTGCCAGTGCAAATGAGGATCTGACGATCGTCTAGAAAGAACTGGATCCTCTTGAGTAGAAGCGAGAAAATGGTATTTAATCCAATAAATGAAAAATTGCAGTTAAGGCTTTGCGTTTGAAGTGTACCAATAGAAACTTCAGCCCGACATGAAGAGCTGATCAGTAGGTGTATCGCTACGGTAGGTGGGTGAGAGATCATTAGTTAATCACAGAACGACAGAATTGCCAACATGATACCAGTGTGACCGTAGGATGCATTGCAAGAGGTAATTTTAGCAGAGACAGTGGAAGTGTCTGGGCCATCATCTGAGAACTTGTTGAGACTTCATCTGAAATGTTATATTCAATTCTTGGAGTCAGCTTGTGTCCAGGAAGGATGAATTGGGAAGAGCAGGTGCAGAGGAGGGCTCGGAGCACTGTTAGGGGGAGCATAGGGGAGGCTGTGTTATGGAGAGGAGAGCAACTTTGTGTGTTTAGTCTAGCATGTGAAGAGGGGATATGATTGCTGGCTACAAATACATCAGGCAAGTAAACATTTTGGAGGGAGAAAGCTATTCAAGCTAAAGAACAATGTTGGCACAAAAACAAATGAGAATTAATTGGCTATGAATGTAGGCTGGAAATTAAAAGAGGTTGCTGTGCCACCAGAGCAGTGAGATCCTGGAACAGGGTGATGGTGGGGACAAAAAGATTAACCGGTTTTAAAATGAAACTCAATAAACTTGTGAATGGGATTAGGTGACACAATGCCTGAGAAATCACTAGGTTCATTTGCCCAGGAAGGGATGTTTGCAGGGTTTAGCTGTAGTGGTGAAATGGAGAAGGGGCTGTTGAGGTCCATGTGCACCATTGAAAGTCAACACGCTTATGTGGAAGTTGTGCCGCTTGTATGAGAGCAGGCAGTGTCCACAAAAATGGATGACATCTTGGAATAAGTGTTCAAAGTTCATTTTTCTTGCTAGAGAAGAATATCACATTGCAGGCAATTTATCACATGAATTTTTATTTATTTATTTATTATTTCCAATTGAAATAACTGAAGTCTTTTCATTTGCAAAATTGCCCGGGGCTCCACTGGAGGTTTGGTACATTTTGGCACCCTGCAAATGCATGAGCTGGTCATAGCGCGTATTTGTGGAGCTTGTGTTTGCCAATATGACTTGTTTGCACAGAATAAAACATTCAGCAGGGCATGAGAGATAAAACCTAAATTTCCCTTTCTAAAAGTAATATGGGAATTAGTCTACATTACAGAGTTTAAATTACACTGATTCTCCTCCAGGGTTGGAATAAAATTTTCAAAATCACCTCTAATCTGTGAAGAATCTAAACCATATGGAAATCTTCCTAATTCCCTTAGGTGGTTTTGACACTCTTACCCATAGTCTTAGAGTATTTCGGGTTTTTTCTGGTGCAGCAATCTCAGTTCCAGGTGTGAGATTTTTCAGTAATAAAATAGTTACACCACTTAACTTTCTAGCATCAAGGAACTTATATTGATAAGGGAATATCAATACTAATAGATAATAATATAACTTCTAATAATCTGAGTGAGTTGTACTAGTTTTAATTATGTCAGTGCAGTTGATGGTGTCATTTTCCTACATCCAAAGACCCCCTTAGCTCCTGCTCCTTGCT
Source organism: Anarhynchus alexandrinus (assembly GCA_008711295.1). Taxonomy (NCBI): domain Eukaryota; kingdom Metazoa; phylum Chordata; class Aves; order Charadriiformes; family Charadriidae; genus Anarhynchus; species Anarhynchus alexandrinus. Next base: position 62,212 of record VUYV01000764.1, on the reverse strand, counting down.
TAAAAATGGGTCACGGGTTCAGAAAAGAATCCGGACTTTTCAAATGTCATTTTTCCTTTAGGCAGAGCGTATGTGAAACAGCTTCCTTGGAGCTCGACCTCCAAGAAACAGAGATCGCTGTGATTTTTTACTAGACCTTTCCAAGTACTGATACAGCATTTTTTTGCAGCTCATCACCCGTAGCAATCGTTCAGCCCTGTGGCTCATATCCTATTTTTTAAAAGCCATTTCCTTTCGGTGCACATGCCTTTTCCCTGTGTTTATATGAAGCGGTCAATGGGGCTTTCAGCCGTAAGGATCAGAACGAAATCAAATAAATTACTTCCAAAGATAGGAAACCATTTCACACCTTGGAGCCTCATTTTGCTCCAGATGTAGCGTGTTACAGCTCATGCCGGTTAGAACCAATTATAAATCAACTGACCTGTCGCGACACTTAAAATCTTGGTAGAATTTGCACTTTGCCTGCAAGCCAACACTTCGTTTTCATCCTGTTTGGGTTTGGATCCGTAGCTGTGAACGGGGTGATTGCCCCGCAGTAATGATGAAAGTGGGTTTTCATTCACTCTACCGTTATGAAGAGGTGTATCGATATGTGCATCCAATTATAAAAGCACCGAGGTTCTGCAAGAAATACAGTTCCTGCTAGCATTTAAAAAAAAATCCAAAATGAATTCAGGTTGGACACAACCAGATTCACAATGTTTACACTAATTCTGAGGGGTTTTTTAAGGGAGTGGTAACCTTTAATTATGATTTATGGAGGCTCTTATTACCACATCTATTCCAAGGGTTTTCTCACACCCCTTCATTCTGGAGGAGCTATTTTGATTCAAAAACAACTTTTAATTGACTTTTTATCTCTCAGTGTAGAACGTGTTTGTGAGACCGTGCCAGGCAAGCAGCCTGCAGAGAAGCATAATTCTTTTCTCAGGACTGTGAGTGTGTTGGGGGTGGCTGATGTTCATTTATGTTTGAATACTTCAAAAAATATTAATCCAGCCCCAGTTTTAGATTTCTTGGATTTTGGAGAGTGGGGGAGAGGAGGTGAAATTTTGTCACATTTAGTATTGTACATAGAGACTTTTAATATACAAGCGCTGATTTTGGAAGCATAGGAGAAGCACATTTGGGAAAGAAGGTATTGATACACGTATGGTGATGTCCAAATGTAGAGTTTAAATCCTAGCAGGGACCTAGGTACCAGGAGGATCGAAGCTTCGCTGGAGTGAGTACCGCCTACTTACAGTGTGCTCTGTGCCTCAATTTTCCTGTCTATAAAACAGAGCTCATAAATCGTGCCATCATTTACATAGTGTTTTGATATCAGGTTTCTTTCCAAGTCTGAAGTAACATTAATTATTAGTTGTGGGATCGCTATTTCCCTTTGATTTCTCCCCACCTCCGTATTGCCATGTATGCAGCCCCTTCTTCAGGACGGAGGACAGGCTAAACCACCCTCACAGAGATTACTCCATCACCTCTAATGGTGTAGCACAAAGCCATTCATTTCTCCACTCCGGAGTCTAAAGTCTCTGAACTTCATTAGCTCAAGGGAGTGGTAGGCCCAAGCGTGCTCCGAAATGCCGATCTCCTGTTTTGATAACTGAGCTCTAAAATCAAGATAAACAAGCTGCCCTATATACTGAACATGTCCTAATTGCACGCTTCAAGCAAACCAGCCAATCAATGAGTCTGTGTCACCCGCTAATGAATATTTGTAGTTTTGGAAGATTTCATATGTGATGTTCCTTGTAGCTTCTGCAGTTATTAGCAGAGTGGCTTCGAAGACCCTGTTCAGGAGGAGAACCGGCCTTTATCTAGACCAAGAAACTATGTAATTTAATGTCATATGTTAGCTGGGCATGGTCACTCTTATTCAAATTATATTAGCTAATACTTCTTTAAAACTGTTTACACTGTGTGCAAAGTTGTGTTTAAAATCCCATTAGCTAATACATTTCCTAGTCTAGACTCGAGGAGGGTTGACTCCCTGAAGAACTCATAGCAGGACTTTGTTTACTTGCAGGGGGTAGAAGAGGGAGGCAGGGAAAAAGGGGTAATGATGTTTGAAACCATCCAAATTACTTTTGCTGTGCCAAATACTTTGCTGTCTGTCCCTCTCCTCACTTCTATGATTGCTGAGATATTTTTTTATTGAGAGGTGGCTCTCAAGCCGTGAGGGTGACTTTGCAAACCATGGGAGTGTTGCCACCAACCAAGGTCTTAAGCGTTCAGCGTTGGGAGCCAGGGCTGTCTGTGGGAGCAGTGGAAGGAGGACAGAAGAAGCGTCTGAGTTGGGGTGGCCAGTCTGGCAGGAGCTCCAGGGAGCCACGTGCTAAGACTTTCATTGAACCATGGATGTTCAAGAGCCAAAGAGAAAGCTTTCTTCATGGGACATAACAGTGGATTTTCAGATGTACCCCATTAACAGGAGAAAGAGGCTGGATTTGATGTGTAGATTGCTCCCAGGATAGCCTGGTAATAGGACATCCTTCCTTCTGCAAGTCGAAGACAACATCAATTAGGAGTCCTGTACTTTGACTCACAGTCTGGCACCTTACTGACACATATAGAGAGCCTGAGCTCCCAGATCTCAAGCAATCACGAGGACATCAAGTGGCGTGAATGTCTTCAGTGTTGCTGATGGAAAATCATCTAACGCCTTTTAGCTTCTGTTCCACTGCAGGTTTCTAAACTTCCTTGGTCTTGGTTTTCTTCCCCTAGTCACTCATAGTAGGTCTCGGAAGGTAGGTGTGATGCTACGGTTGGCAGGTTAGGTAGGAATACCAACCCCCTTGCTCTGTTTCCTTTTACTAAGTCTGTTTTTGCTGTAACTTCGTTCTGATATAGTAGTTCAAGTGGCGTATCTTGGGAGAAAAACACTATCATCTCAGCCAAGCATTAAATACTGGAGAATTCCAGGCATTTCTCAAAACGATGGCTTGGATTATTGACTCGAAATGCAAACAATGTCTCCACTCGTAGTGATACTTTCTTACTGCAACCATAAGAGAGTTGCAGTAAACTCTAAAGTTGAACGTTAAATCCCCATTGACGGTGGAGCTGGACTTTCCTGGTTCTCAGGAGTTGTCGGAATTTGATTTTCGTCATGGTTTTCCTCCTGATGTCTCCACTTTTTGCTTTCTTAGGATATCCTCCTCTCTGGAATGCCTAACCTTTCTTTAAATCGCCTTCTTCCTACAGTCCCGTCACAAATCAATTGCACTCCCACAGTTGCCATTCAAATATAAATAAGTTAGTTAAATGATTTACCAAAATATGGTAAAACAAATAGATCTAGCCTGTGTTTTGTTTGAGGGGTTTTTTTTTGTTTTGTTTTCTAAAACATCCTTTTCCTTCTCTTTATGTTTCTAATCTAGAGCCTTATAGTAAGGGCTTTTTCTGTCTTGTCCATTAAATTGCATGCACATCAATAACACTGTGTATCAACATTCATTAATAAACGTTGGGTCCTCCATGTATCCCCCCTTCCTGGGCAAGATTATTCTATACTGTGTATTTACTAGAGCTACATCCTGTCTACTTCAGCTACTCGAGTAAGTAGCAATATTTTAACTGCTGAGTATATAGTGTGCGTCATTTATTTGTCCTGACTAGATCCACTGCTGGTTTCATAAACATTTGGGGAAAGAAATACCAAACTAGCAAATATTTGGAGAACCCCCTAATGTAGGATCCTAAGAGGATGATATCGTCTCTCAGTTTGAAGATTAAAATCAGTGCTGTTCACAGCTGATTAACTTTCCTTTCTAATATTTCCCACAAATTGAGCTAATGTAATAAAACTTAACGAAACAAGGTTTAGTAAAGCCACAGAGAATATTTATATGACGGCGAGCTATAGAGTGGTTCAGGCTGTCGTGGTGTTCGCGTTGTAATGGCTCTGTGCTTTATCCTGTCCAGTGGATGGATGTAGCAATGACAACAGTCCTTGTGTTGGGTTGAAACAGCCTCTTTGCTGGCTCGAAGGCGATGTGAATGAGCTGCTCTACATTTTCTTTGCATCTAATCAGTGATTGATCGTTGCTTTCTTTCCCATCAGCTCTTAACAATTCACATTTTTGGTCCTACAGAGTCATCAGCAAAGTGGTGCCAGCTCCAGAGGCCAAAAATTCTACTCCTGTGAGCCGCCCCAAAACACCTCCGCCCGTACCATCACCAGTACCCGCTCCTGTTCATGTCACCCCTCCTCCAGCTCCAGCTCCTCCTCCTCCACAGGCTACCGTCTCGCCGGTCCTGATCCCACCACCCTCTCCAGCCGTCTCGGCAGCAGGAGGCTCCAAAGCTCCGGTCAGAAGCGTGGTGACCGAGACCGTCAGTACTTACGTGGTAGGTAACACGCACTGCTGTGTTTTGTCCCAGTGCTGGTGACATTCATCTCTTGAATTGTTGAGCTCCTGAGTGAACCCATCATCTCAAACTGATGGTGCCTGGACTTGTGATGTTGCTCTCTATTAAGCTACTCTTTATCCAGCCCGTGCTTCCATGCACGTGTTTTGAGGGGTTAATAACTTAATTAAAACACTACTACTTGGACTGATTTTTTTCTGTGTTCCCAGTTGAATGTTTAAGTTTCTTCTGACAAGTCCAGTTATATCCCACTTGGTATTTTCTGCTAACTGAGCGAGAGCATTTATTTTTGGAGGTGGAGATGTTTTTATAGATGCTTTCATAAGTGCTGAATTGAAACCTCAAGTGTCAAGCTTGCCATAGATTTTGCTGTCAGTCAGGTAAAGTACAAAACCCTCATGCAACATCAAGAATTTGACTCATTTGAAATGTGTAGAGTCCACTAATCTCTCTTCTGGTTTCTTCAACATACAGAAATTGTAAATGTTTGTGCATCCCAGACAGTCGTCGGTAGTTTATTAGTCTGTGGTTCGTTAGTCAGTTTGACATATGCTCTGAACTTGGCCTCTGTCTGGTAGCATTAAGACTTCTTCATTCCTTTAGAAAAGTCTCCCATCCAACATGATGCAGGAACTTCATTCTCTAAAAGAACATGGACATACCTCTGAGCAGGACTAGGATTGCTGTGCTACTGAAAATTTCTGCTTTAGATGCAGTGTAAAATGGTAGTCCTGATGGTTTCTGGTCATTGAAGAGCAGCAGATACCACCACTAACAATGGTTGCAGTGTTGTTATCCTCCCTCTCCTGGCTAAATTCCAGCATGGTTGGTGACACCTTGCTTATCTGTAGTGGGTAGCAGTTTAAAAAATCTCACCATTTAAAACACTTGAAACTTGCTTTTATTACAGAGTTTCCTGTGCTTTAATTGCAACAAATGCATGATTTTTCTCTTTTTTTTTTTATTATTCTTGTTTTTATAATGATTCCTAGTGTAAATCTACCCTGCCATTTCTAATGGAAAAGGTGCTCTTCCCTGCTGGACTTCAACTGTTGTATCGTGTTACTGGTCTCTATTTAAACAGCTGCTGCATTTCACTCTGGGGTTGGTTACAGCACCAGACGACGGCCCATAGGCTGTGCGTGTCTTCAGGGTGCAGGACACACGTCCTCACCTTCTGTATCGCGGGCGTAAATGCAGCGTCACTCTTACCTATTGCAGCAGGGCTTGGAAATTCGCTCAGAGACAGAAACATTTCCAAAATACTGTCCTACATCCAATTTTCTTCAGTAAGCATTACAAGCAAATAACTTAGAGATGATGTTAGTTTGAAGAAAGAAAACCTACAACTTTTCCTAGGTACTTCTAGTGGTAACACTCTTAGCACCTTACGGAGAATTTAGAGGACGTGTAGGGTTCAGGTTATTTATTTCTTTTATTCAACATTATAGTCAAAATCAGGGCTCTACTGCATTAGGATCCAACTGTGTGCACAGGCAGAGAGACTCCTGATGTGAGACGTTTATAAGTCAAGAAGCTGAGAGGGAGGTCGAGGAAGAAGGGAATAATTAATAACTATTAGCCCCTTGTATGAAGGGAATCCAGGACAGAGAATGATGAAATGGCTTTCCCTGGGTCGCTCGGGAAAGCTCTTCTAGAGATAAGATTGGAGCCAGTGTGACAGAGGCGCGCAGCTCCCTTATGCAGGGGAGGACGGGGGTAAAAAAAAGATACGATGTGGGATCTCCCTGTAGGATAGCATCTGAGTAAGTGTGCTCTTATCATTAACTCTTTGCGGTTTGTACTAAAATAGCATTCAGTGATCACATACTGTCCCTTCTTCCATGACCCTTGGCTCATTAAGGAATGAGAAGTAGTTATGCAATATTTTTAACATCCTCATTCAGCAGCCCAAGCTCTTGGTTAACAAACAGGCAGAGGATTTGATGGTTATAGACCACCCTGCCCCTCTCCAGCCCCTGAAAGCCTGAGGCAGGTATTCTCCAGACAAACATCCCCCTGGAAAAGCAAAGTTTGGATAAGTTAGGGTGTCTGTCTTCTAATCGTAGAATCATAGAATCGTTATAGTTGGAAGACACCTTCAAGATCATCAAGTCCAACCGTTAACCTAACAATGCCCAGCTACTACTAAACTGTGTCCCTCAGCACTACATCTACCCATCTTTTAAATCCCTACAGGGCTGGTGACTGCACCACTTCCCTGGGCAGCCTGTTCCAATGCTTGACAACCCTTTTGGTGAAGAACTTTTTCCTAATATCCAATCTAAACCTCCCCTGGTGCAACTGGAGGCTCTTTCCTCTTGTCCTATGGCTTGTTACTTGGGAGAAGAGACCAACCCCCACCTCGCTACAACTTCCTTTAAGGGAGTTGTAGAGAACGATAAGGTCTTCCCTCAGCCTCCTTTTCTCCAGGCTGAACAACGGCTGTTCCCTCAGCCACTCCTCATCAGACTTGTTCTCCAGACCCCTCACCAGCTTCGTTGCCCTTCTCTGGACATGCTCCAGGACCTAATGGGACAACATAGAATCATAGAATGGTTTAGATTGAAGGGACCTTACTGATCATCTAGTTCCAACCCCCCTGCCATGGGCAAGGACATCTCCCACTAGATAGACCAGGTTGCTCAAAGCCCTGTCCGACCTGGTCTCGAACACCTCCAGGGATGGGGCAACCTGGGCCAGTGTCTCACCACCCTCATAGTGAGAAATTTCTTCCTAATATCTAATCTAAATCTCCCCTCTTCCAGTTTGAAGCCATTACCTCTCGTCCTATCACTACATGCCCTTGTAGAAAGTCCCTCTCCAGCTTTCTTGTAGGGCCCCTTCAGGTACTGAAAGGCTGCTCTAAGGTCTCCCCGGAGCCTTCTCTTCTCCAGGCTAAACAACCCCAACTCTCTCAGCCTGTCCTCACAGCAGAGGTGCTCCAGCCCTCTGATCATCTTTGTGGCCCTCGTCTGGACCCGCTCCAACAGGTCCATGTCCTTCTTATGTCGAGAGCTCCAGAGCTGGATGCATTACTCCAGGTGGAGTCTCAAACATCAGGCAGCACTGCCTACAGCTGGCCCCAACGGTGCCTAAACCAGGCGGCACCGTGGATGTGGTGCCTGCCGAGCGCCGGTGCCCATGCCAGAGGACAGTGCAAGGCACAGTTGGGTTGCTCAAGCAGGTTGGAGCCCAACAGCCCCCAACGATGCTTCTCCGCACTAGGATTGCCCCACAGAAATGACAGCGGACCTTTTCACAGCAGGCGCAGAGGGTTTACCTGCGGAGCAGATGCTTCTCTACCAACTTCAAATGACTTTGCAGATGCGAGATGAGATGCGGAGATAGGAATGATTATTGCAATCAATCGGCTTTAAAATCGAGTTCGTTGCGTGACGTTGCCTACTCCATTGCGCTGTTGGGAAGGGGATTGTTCTCCGCTTAATATTCCTGGGCTTTGTATTTTCTAGTTTTAAATCACAAAAAAAAAAATCAGGGCTTTGAGAGGAGTCAGTCAAGAGTGATGTGTTGGTTGCAGCTCTGGTACATTCCTATTGATTTTTCGGGAAGTGGTGTAAGATGTACAGACCACCGTGCAGTGGCTTTTTTTTTTTTCCCAAAAAGCATTTGGGGCATTTCATCTACTACTTTTTCGTATCATTTTTGTAAGCTGTACAGATAGCAAAAAAAGTTATTGCCTTAGATATGTGCAAATGCAGTGATGCACAAAAGCAGAGAACAAAACAGTTTATGCTTTTGAGATTCAGTGATAATGTGCAAATCCTCGTAAAGGAATGATGAAATCAGGGTAATAACCCGGACATTTTGTACTTTGTTTTGTTGATTGCACTTCTTTGGGTGGATTTGGGGACATTTTGCATGTATGTTTTTTACCAAAGAACTGTTAAAGAAACCACTTGAAATTTAAAAATACTAATAATGGGTCTAGCGGGATATAAACATTAAAAAAAAAATCATAAAGCTCTGAATATGACAAATCCAGTAAGCAGCTGCCTAATACTGTAAATGATCTGCCTCTCTTGTTTCGTTTACCCTTTAGTAAATTGTACTGTGACATAAATGTCATAAGGGGAATGGAAAGTTACTCAGTAACAAGTTTTTTTATATCCTGATCTTATCAGCTAGTTGGAGTTGAAGACTTTGGCTAATAAGTAATACGGCGATATATACCCACGGCGCTGTATATTTTACGCGCGTCTAAGAGCGGTGTGGGATGCAGGAGGCTGCCGTCCCTCCTTCGTGCCATTAACTGGGTAGAACTGAAAAAGTCGCAATGGTATAGACAGAGGAGGAATTGTGTCCCAAAGCCCCGGCTGCTATATGTGAATGCCTGCGCTGAGGTCGGGCGGTGCAACTGGCTTTACTGGTTTACCGGACAATACAGGAAAACCCGTGCTTTTGTCAACAAGTACAGTATAGGAAAAATCAATTAAAACATAACGCTGAGCACTTACGAGCAGAGATTTCATAAATAACAACAGTGACTGCTGAGTAGCTTTGTGGGATAAGCAAGAATTCTATTTTTTTAAATAAAAAAATGTCGATTTTGCTGCCTGCTTCGCCCTGCAAACCAGCTAACTTCCCTTCTCTTTGCACCAGATCCGCGACGAGTGGGGTAACCAGATCTGGATCTGTCCTGGCTGTAACAAGCCAGATGATGGCAGTCCAATGATAGGTTGTGATGACTGCGATGATTGGTATCACTGGTAAGTTGCTCTCATCCATCCTAATTTGCCGTTCCCTGGCAAATTGGGGCTATATTATTAAAAAAAAAAAAAACCTTTTTTTATTATTTTATGGTTCGTGACGCCGGGAATATTTGAATGGCTTTGCTGCGTCCAATTTAATAATCTGGAAGATATTTTTATCTCTGCTTCTCCGGCATTTGAAAAAGCAGGTTTTAAGCTGTGAAGGAGAGTTACTTTTTAATTAATGGGCATTGGTGATAACAGTTGTTTTTGAAACTGCTGGGAAATATTGCTGATTCCGGTAATTTTGTGAGAACTACAGGATTATGAGCGTAGTGTATACAGATAGACATTTCAAATTATGAAGCATTGTATGAGCAGTAATATAAATGTCAGCTCTTATAAAAGGGTTGGAGGGAATTAATCACTTTTTAGGCGTTTTCTTAAACAGCTGCATAAAATCATGAGATTTTTTGCAGATGTGTTAAAGAAGCATTTGGAATGCTTTTAAATCTAGGCTATTATACCTGAAAGTGCGGTCGTATTTTCTATTAAAATAACATTTCTTATCTGAGTGTCCTTTCAATATATGGGGTTTTTTTTGTTTCAAAGCAAGTGGTTTTCAGGTTTCTCTTCGATCGTTATATTTACTCATTAAGATCATGATAATACAATTGCTATATTAATTTGAAGGCCAGATCCCGTCTCCCACTGGAAAGTTTCATTTCTTTGGGTAAGAAACAAAAGTCACGTTACTCCGCTGAGACGATGTTTTCCTGTCCTTCCCAGGCCTTGCGTTGGGATTACGACTGCACCCCCAGAAGAGATACAGTGGTTCTGCTCCAAGTGCGCCAACAAAAAGAAAGATAAAAAACACAAGAAGAGGAAGCACAAGGCGCACTGAAGACTCGGCAGCGGACTGAAGTCGTGCGCTCGCCGCGGCGCCTTCTGCCCGGACTCCGTCGCAGGGGGGGGATCCATCCTGCTCGTGTCTCACCCTCCCTCGCCGCCTCTTGGGGTTGGGGCTCTGGGGCGGATTTGGGGGTGGGGGGGGGGCAAGGAGATGCTCTCCGGTAGGGGCTGTTGCGTTTGGCGGACCGGCCGAGCCCAGGGGGTTGGATTTTGGTACATTCTGATGCTGTCTTTCGCCTACCGAAGGGAAATTTGCACAGAGCGATATGAAGACTTCGGTAGTTCATGGTACCGCTCCCGCGGCTCGGCAGCAACAAAGATGAATGTTGTAAATACAGATATCTGTCCTATTCTTTCTCGATTTGTTATTAATCCCTCTCGAACCTTTGCAGTAAGGTGCGGAGAGGAGGGGGAAATGTAAATTGCAGTAAGTTGTAAACTGAGGAGACCTTCTGGAATGATTTCTGTAGTCTGGATACAGTTCAGCCTCTACTCCTGCTGAGCCAGATAATCATAATGTGGAAATAAAAAGTGGCTGGTAAATATTTTTGTGATGAGAATATATGAAGCTTTTTTCCTTGATTTTTAGTACTAACATAAAATAAANTTTTGTGATATATCTTTTATTTTTAAAAAAAAAAAAAAAAAACAAGAAATGTTTCTATTGTGTCGATTTTTTTCTTCCGTGTGGATTTATTTCAGTGGACCTGTAATATATTTTATACTTTGGGTTTTGTTTTTTTTTTAGTCTTTGTCAGTGTACCTTTTCATTGCTTGTACATTTCATTGGTGTGTAAAAACACTTCCCATTAAAAGATTTTCACACATGTGAATACCTGATATTTATAAAGTACCTTTTTTATTATTTTTTTTTTAAAGTATTTTTGAGGGCTTGAGAATTTTTATTGTGCTTTGCCTGAGAATCCAAACCTAGCAGCTATTAAAAGCCCGAGCGACGTACGCCTGTCCTTATGGCTTTAAGGGATTGGCGAGATCTGCCCCAGCGGTGCGTGCGCGAGGAGTCGGCCAGCGCCGTAATTAGGCCTCGATTCAGATACTTAAACATGTGGCAACTTCTTAAGAAGTGAGTAATCCTATTGCCTGCGAGGAGCCTGTTCCCACACTTGGTTATACATGTGCTTAAATGCCTTCTGAATTGAGAGCTTAGGCCGGGGGGCTCTGCACTTTTAATGGGAGCGACAGTGTGTTAATCTGTAGCTGAGCTTTTTTTTGCTTTTTTTTTCTCTTTTTTTTTTTAACAACAAGTGGTAATGAGTTTGCCAAAACCATCGGGCTCGTCTTTCGATGGAGGAGATGCAGAAGAGCGTTGAGGCCAGACGACGCGGTGCTCCGCTTTGCGTATCCCCGCGGAAAGACCGATAAAGTGAATACGAGTTGGATTCCCCATCGAAAACGAGGGGGGAAATTGCAGAGAAAATAAAACAAGGCAGTATTAGATATTGTAGTTAAAGCGGTCTCAGAGCTCAATAAAATATAAGAATGAATCAGGAAAAAAAATATATACCTTTTATTTCTGAAGCCATAGGGAACATTTCAATTTCATTGGTTAATTTGGGGATATTTCTTCTTTAAATCATACAGTGAGAAACAACTGATGTTTGATAATATGGCCATTTAACCTGTTGCACAGATATTAAGAGTTATTTTTTTAAATGCATCCAAATTGATATTAATGAGTGTGAATTAGTCATGTTTTTAAAAGTGCCGGTCTAGTTAGGGAAATGAGGCTTTGCTGATGGAACTGTTAAATTGCAAATCAGTGGAGATATGGATGAAATTGGTTTATTAAAAGTGCACTGTTACCTTCTTTGTTCAATGCCACCTCATTTATATTCCATCCCTGCTAATTACCAGTCAAGAAAGTTCTTGGGTTTGATTTTTATTTTATTTTATTTGGAATTGTTGAATGTTGCAAACCTGATTCTTGTTTTTCTCCGCGTGTAATGTGCAGACATACAAAAAACAAAAATGCAGTCTTTGGTCATGTCTGGTTGCAATAATAAAGAACTAGCTTTTGGTAAGTTGTTTATCCGTTTCCTCCTCCCCTCCGTCAATCAGAACTTCTCACATTTAATCAACTCAATTATTCAAGGTGCCGTGGGAGGGCTGAACTTTGCCGTTTCGACGGCCGTTCAGCTATTTCTGTGCGTGCTCGTGCGGTGCTGCCGCCGGGTGGGTTTCCTACCCTGGGTTTTATGATTTTATAAATGACCCCTGTGGCAATAAAACCAAAGCATCGTTTTCAGGAGGCTTGTGCGGCTGACGGGATTAGTAACGGGAGAAGGGGCCCTTCACCTCCGGGTCATCAGTTTGAAGCCAGCCGTGGTCCGTAGCCCTGCAGAGCCTGCCTCCCCTTCCACTTATGCTCGTCTGTATCGGGAATCGGTGCTATAAAAGAATAATCAGCTTCCAAAAATAGTTACCCCCTGAGCAGCCGTGTGGCATGGACCTTCCTTACAGCCCACCTCGTACCACCCGACGCCCAGCTGCTGCCCCAGATGTTCGTATTCGCTGCTACGGCTTTGTGGGTTGTGATTCTTCCCCGCAAACTCGGCCAGAGTTAGGGCTGCTCCTGTGCTTTGCTGCTTGGTTTTATGGTCGGGTATTCGTGTTCCTCTTGAATCCGTTTATGATTTGGGTTTTGGCCACTGCTGTCTGTGGGAAGAGGGCACGGCGGGTGCGGGTCGGTTTGTGTCTACTGTGGGGTGGTAGAGCATCAGTGTCTCTGAATGGTTGTCCTGCCTCAGGGAGGGCGGCTTCGTCCAAGAGGAAAGCCAGTTGTGAGCATTACCTCTGGAAAACATCTATTTCCACGGGTAGTTGGAGTAGAACTGGTGAAAAGTTTAGCAAGTAAAGAATTATAAGAGTTTTCAGTGAGTTTTCGGCCAACTGGCCACCTGCCCACGGTAGAAAGAGAAGAAAGAATTTTCCCCCCTTTACTGACGCACCGTACGTGGTGGGTTTATGCGGTGCAGCGAGTATTGGGAGCGAATATTCAAGAAAAGAGCGTAAAAGCTATTCCGTGAGAAAAGCTTGTTGAATCCTGCCTTTACTCTGGGGCCAGATGATTATCTGGAGTCAGTTGGGAGTCAGTTGGAGCTGTGTCAGTTTACACCAGCCCAGGAGCTGCCCGCTCGTGCGGCCGACGGTGGGGCTGGGGAGCAGCTCCCCGTATTGTGAAACGAGGCGGAGGGTTTGGGTTTGGGTGGGTTTTTTTATCCGTTTTGTCCTGTAAATCCTCCTTTAGGGCAGCCTGTGCCTGCAGGTCGCTGGAGAAAACGGCCGTGCTGGGTGCTCGCTGCGAAACGTGGTAGTCATTAGGCAAAACCGCAACTTGTTAATGAGTTTTGCGCCCGGAAAAATCCGTGACGTTTGATATCGAGACAGTAACAACAAAGCTCAGAAACAGAAGAAACTGTCTTGACTACTGATTTTTATTGGAGGGCAGAGATATAAATGCAGATCATCCATCCCCGGAGTAATGGGGATGCACTTTTCCTGAGATAATCTTCCTTCGGGGCTGTATGTCGCGCTCAAAGCATCATTCCTCTGCTTGACAAGGTGTTTCTTTTTCTGAAGGTGTCCACAGCTAAGTACAGTGAAGATCTTTATGCCCCGCGACTGATTTGTGATTCCAAATGTCCTGGAAGAGAAAGGGAATAAAAAAAAAAAAAAACCCAACCCTGAATCAGAGGGTATCAGAGCCTGCTGACTTTGTCTGGGCTTTCCAGAGATAAAATATAGTGTATTACTTCGCTGTATCACCTAAACCTTCTTTGTTCTCCTTTCAATAGGACGATTAAACAAAGACCTACTAACCAAATTAAAGTATAAAATGAACGCTGAGATATGGAAACCTTGCCAGGAAGAATGTTAATGAATGAAGTTCACTAAAGGCACGCTGGCTAAGTTTTCAATACAAATAGTTTTATGGCCAATCTCTTTAGATCATAGCAGTTTTCTTTAGAAGTTTTAAGTCTCGAAAGTAGATGAGTTTCCTTCGCCGGGGAATGAATTAGATAATGCTCTGAATAAACCCCCTCTTCGCCGTCTTGTCAGTCATGCTACTTAGGAAACTCTCCCTTTCTTCTGGGGACTTTCGGATCAGCTGTAACCTAAAAAGTAGAAAGCTGTTACTAATCCCTGTGTGCTGAACGGCAGAGGAGGCTGTAACGGGAGATTTACGGCCGGCAAACGGCTCCTACCTGGCTGGTGGGAGCCGAAGCCTTTAAACGTGAGCTATGGTCGCTGCTCCTGGTGGGCTTTCCCTTGAAGGTGGCCAAGGTCTACTCTGGGTGAAGCGGGGGGACAGACTTTTTAATAGGCCCTGTTGCGATAGGACAAGGGGTAATGGATTTAAACCTAAAGAGGGGAGATTCAGACTAGATATAAGGGAGAAATTTTTTACGGTGAAGGCGGTGAGACACTGGCCCAGGTTGTACACAGAAGTGGGAGATGCCCCATCCCTGGAAACATTCCAGGTCAGGTTGGATGTGGCTCTGAGCAACTTGATGTAGTTGAAGATGTCCCTGCTCATTGCAGGAGGGTTGGACCAGATGGCCTTTAACGGTCCCTTCCAACCCAAACCATTCTAGGATTCTAAGATGCAGCTCTTCATGCGTATGGAGTGACCTTCTCACCAGGACTTTAAATCCTGTGATGCTTTATGAAGGGAGAGTGAAGGAGAGCTGGGAGCTACAGAACCACCGTGCCCCCTTCATCCGCTCTCCCTTGGCAGTCTCCCCCATAATTTTCCTTCCAGTCCTTGTTTGCTCCAGAGACCCTGACTCTTCACTCGGGTCTCTGGTGGCCGGGGCCAACCCCACAGCAGCTCGGCGGCTGTTGGGTGCCTTGCACAGTGGCACACTTGCATTCCAGTGTGGTTGCACCAAGCAGGTGCTGATAGTTGGGATTTGGTGGAATATTGCTGCCTCAAGCTTCGATCAAGGAGGCCGATTTTTCAAGAAGCAAAGTGTCAGGTAAACCCAGGATAGGTGGAAGATCTTCCAAGTATTTTTTAAAAGACAAGGAGAAAGTCCTTTCTAACGAATACCCAGCCCCTGGTTGTGTTCTCGATGTGAGTGTTCCCATGAGGACTTTGAAACAGGTTTGTAAAACCAAACAGAAAACAATTTGATTATTTTATTCCTTAACAAGGGGATGATGGTGAAAGAGACTTAAAACACATTTACAAAAATTTAGGTTTCATCACCTGTCACAAGTAGGTATTTGGGTTATAAATTAGAAAGTCTCGCCTGTCCATTCCTCCCTGAGCCAGCGTGGCTTTGACAACTCGCTGCGCCTGTCGTTTGCTCACTGTGGGACTAATGACAAGTGTGATGGAGTGTCACCATCCCACCACCCCCGTGTCACCCGGGGCCTCCGGCGCTGCTGCTGCTGCTTAGCCACGTGCAGGAGACCTTCAGTCTTCTTCCTTCAAGCTGATCCCTCCCCAGGTGTGGGACTGGGCGCTATTTACTGTGAATTTTTTAAATTCGGCATCCAAATTTTTTTAAAAAAAACAATATTTATTTCCTTATACAGAAACAAATTAGGAAATAGGGGCAGGGAATAGCGTGTAATCATTTATTTTTAATTGAGATGTCATTTACAGCGCTTTTCTAATAAATGCTGTAAGAATTGTCATCTTAGGGGTATGCATCTGCTTGCCAGTTTTGTTGTCCACATGGTGACCATTGCATGCACTCAAAGGGAGAAACACCATCTTGTCATCTGGAAAGTCAGATGCAGTTCTCAGCTCTGTCGTGGCTTTTCTGGTGCGTTTGGGCGCAGGATCGGTGCATGTCCCAGTTTCCATCCCCAGGAGGAGGATAACGTTTCCTGCTCTGGCAGCTCTGCTTCAGCCTTGGACCCAGGTGAGCTTGTAAAGGCAGCCCAGACCTTCCCACGGGTTAAATAACGAGAGTAACACCCTTCACACGGGGTGGGTTAAACTGCAGAACTCTTAGGAGCTCCCCCAGTGCTGGGTCTGTCCTTGAACTTGCTCCTCAGCTGAGCCTTTCTCTGCGCTTCTGCACTTGTGTTATCTTTGAGGGTGGGAGCTGGAAACTGTCTGCTACACTCCTGAACCAGACAGCTCCTTTGGCTTTGCAGGTTTTAGTTGACCCTCATCCAAGAAGTTTTCCAACCTGAATCCAACCCTGCTGTTGAGAAAGGCTGATTTTGACTCTTGCTTTGGGAGGAGCCTGGCCAGGCTCGCATCAAGACCTTATTTTGCTACCGGTTCTTTTTTCTTCCAGGGATATATCTGGTGGGGTTTATCTGAGAAACAGCTTCTTGCTTAAAATTACTTCGGGGACATCAAAATATACCCCTCAAATCATACAACAGCTGCCTTCTCCGGGCTTTGTGGGCTGTGAAATATCTGAGTTAGTGTTTGGCGTGGGCACGTGTTGAGATGCTGAGGGTGAAGTGATGCTGTTGTTCTCTATACTTTCTGCAAAGACAGATGCTCAGTCAAGCCCAAAATCCAGGCCTTGGTCTCAGTACCCAACAACCCAGCCTGACCATCGACTCTTGGTGCCACCTGGTTTCTAAAAGGCTGGATTTGCCATGCCACGGCTCAAGAGGAAGCATGTACCTTCAACCCTCCCAGTTGCCACTGACTAAATGCCACATTTATTTGCTTTTGAGGATTGCTTTGGCCTGACAAAAACAAATATCCCAAACCAAGGATTTTGTGCTGAGGATCCCACT
Source organism: Anarhynchus alexandrinus (assembly GCA_008711295.1). NCBI lineage: Eukaryota > Metazoa > Chordata > Aves > Charadriiformes > Charadriidae > Anarhynchus > Anarhynchus alexandrinus. The sequence continues at coordinate 45,476 of VUYV01000764.1, read as the reverse complement.
GAAGGTGTCGTAGCTATCTAATACATGAGTTTAGGGAATATAACCATGACCTATGCAAAGTCTTGAGCTGAACCAGCGACAGAGTCCCCTGGAGATGTTCTGGCTTGGTGGCAGTTTACAATGGAGAAATGTCTTCCAAATTCACTGAACCTAAAGTTCAGGTATCATGCGTATGTCCTGTCTGGGGTGTCTTTTAAGTCTGCCTAGAGGTTTCATAGCAAACATGGCAAAGACATGAGCTCAAGCAACCGTCGCAGGGCATCTGCTTAACCTTTATTCAGACTCTACTCACTTTACTCAGACCACAAGGGACCTATTTTGTAAAACCCTTGTGTCCCTTAGAGTTGGGAGAAACATCTCCTGCCTACCAACCCCTTTGGAAGCTGATCCTGCCCCATAAGATTCTCTACATCTCGTGTTTCTGTGCTCTGCAAGATTTGGCTACGTGACCTATGAGGGCCAGAAGGATGGACCATTTTTGCCCTGTGCTCCCAAACTGCAGTGATTCCACTTCAGATGTGTTTAAGATGACTATTTAGCTATTTTGAAGACAATATAAATACCTCCGCTTTCAAACAAGCATGAATCTGGGCCATGGACAACGGAAATGTTCTTAAGAGCAGCACACAGAAGGTAACTGATGCCAAGTTTGTCCCTTCTGTGTAGCCTCTGGATTAGCAGCTGCTAAATATGCCTTGAAAGGAGTAAATCTGAAGTGTGTTCAATCTTCCACCCATAGCACACACCCATAGCACGGCTACGTGATGAAACCAGTGCTCAGAAGCCTGAAGTGTCTTTTTCCTCTTTATTATTAAAATAGAATCATAGAATCATTTAGGTTGGAAAAGACGTTTAAGATCATCAAGTCCAACCACATTATTGTGGTAACAAAAGTGCAGGAGGAACAGGCAGTTCTTACATGATCCATATCGCTGGTGGCAAAGTTTCCGCTGTCCTCTGTAAACATGGCTGTCATCTTTCCAGCAGTTTGAGTCTTTTCTCCACGTCTGGCCAAACACAGATTCTTCTGTACCACTAAGGGCATGGACCTATTTTTCTTAGTGTGGCTTCTGCAGATATAGAAAATAAGAATCATTTGTCTCTAATGAATCTAATCATCAGAGGGTGAAATGTTCTAAACTACTGAGAAAACACAAAGTTTGAGTTGATGCATATCTGTCCAGCGTAAGAACATCTGGATTCCACATCCACCCATCATCACCTGCATTGCAGGCTTTGGAGTTCATCATTTGCCCAGTGCAGGTCCAGCTCATCTTTGTGCCCAGGGTCTTTGGAAAATTAATTCTTCACAGTTAAAAGAGGTGCAGTTTGCAACTTCTTGCAAGCACGTCCAAGGGCAGCTCGACTATTGCTAACGATGGTGAGGCCCAAGGTGAGCTTATGGCAGGTATCAAATCCTCCTTTCAAGCCAAGAAGTTCCCACTACTGGAGCTCAACGCTATGGTCTACTTAAGTTTTGTAAGCCCTTAATGAGTCACTTGATATCAGCCAGCTCAGTTCGCTTACATGGAAAGGGCTCCTATTTCTCCTGGTGGCGTTGGCTTCGATGTGTAGAGGAGGGGAGCGCGGAGCTCCAGTGACTGATCCTTCCTACACTCGCTTGCACAAGGGTATGGCAGCGCAATGGACTCATCTCAGATTCCTTCGGGAGGTGGTGACAGAGCTCCACCTTAATGAGTTCATCGCCCTGCCAGCATTCTTCCCACACCCAGGTGCCCATGTTGGCAAAGCTACGCTCCACCAGCTCGCTGGAAAACGTTCCCCGGGCTTTTAACAGGCTCCAGATCTCGGGATGCCCGCCCGACTCCTCATTTTCAGTTGGCCTCGGTTGATGGTCCGGTTGTGTTTACAAGCAGAACCAAGCGTGCTGGTTTGGTGTCAGGGAAGGAGGGCGGTGGGGAGACGTGGGGGGACCAGATTAATTGCCAGGGCTCCCACCAGGCTAAATTTTGTACAACTCATCTAGTCTGCAGGTGGGTGGAGGGAGGAGCTGGTGCCTTAACTGGTGCCCGAGGCTCTGGTGAGTGTTGTACCAGCTCTGTTTACCAAAGCCCTGCTTAAATGGCTGCAGAGCTGCATCACCTCTTTGTTTTTCTTCTCGCTTTTGGATCGCATGCACTGGTCATGGAGTTAAGGCTTACCAAATAGTCTTACTCAGACCTCTGGTATGAATCCAGCCTCGGATGCGCATGTTGCAAAATAGTTTCAGAGCTGAGTGCGCTCTTGGCATTGCCTCCCCCAAGGTACTCCAATTCTCTGCAATGACTTAGAAATTTAGCTGTTAACCTCCTGTTCAAGTTATCCTTAACTCAATCGGAAGTGTCCTGCTGCTTGCAATGGGTCCCTCACTTTTACTTGTCTGACACTGCACATTTCTCCTCTCTGCAAGACAACTGCCTCCTGTCATCTTCTGGAGATACACCTTCCACACCTCTGGTGTCCAGGAGCATGGAAGCTGCTGGAGATGAGACCTTTGCAGAGAGCAACCTGCCTCTTCCCTGCTGGCATCACGCTCTGCAGCTGGGGAACACAGCTGATCACTATTTATATGAATTTAAGACGTAAGGGGACCTCCTGAGACATCTAGTTGAATTTTGCCATCACGGTGCAACACGTCCCACCATGCCATTCCTACACTTGCATGCATTTGGGCAAGGCGGGTGAGTGTCCCCCAGCAATTGCTGGGGGAGGGTAACAAAAACAGGTAACTATTCAGCGTGGGTATTAGTTTAATGGCTTAAGGACTCAAAAGCTGTGGTAGTTCCCATCAGATGTGCTTGGAGAAATCATTGGGCCGGGCCAGCGTCACTCATTTTCTGTGAACAAGGGCTGATTTGTTTTCTGCTGGCGTTATGAACAGCGAAACCGAAGCAGGGCGGTGAAGTGATTTGTGCCAGGTCACAGAGCACGTCAGGGACAAAGCCGAGATGGGAACGGGCACCTCCGAGCTCCCGGCTCCCCTGGACACCAAGCAGACAAGGCTGGTGCCGGAGCCGTCTGCGGAGAAGCGTCGCTTGATGATACAAGAAGGGAAACTTTCTTCTGTTTTCTAAGACTGAGGTCCCTTCTAGCAGCTAATCCGGGCTTTAATAGTGACATCTGTTGCAAAATACACCTTTGAGCCTCCTTCATCCTTGGGTACCTCTCCAGGTACTTTTCCAGGCACCTTTAGATGAACCTGTCACTGTGGGCACCAGCTTACGTTGAGTTTTTATCCCAAAAGTGGGTCTCAGCTGCCAAGATCTCCGTATAATAGACACACAGAAGTCTGGATCGCTCTGCAAGGTCCTTCCAAACCAAAGGCACAGGGAGACGTCCGTACGTGGGCTCCCCCTGAGGCTGCTTGACGCACCTCCCAACCACAACTGGGTCCAGTGCTCAGCAAAGTACTTGCAAGAATTGGGCAGGAAGTGGTGATTTTGGGATAAAATCAGGTTCGTTTCTTCTGGAACCAAGAGACACATCTCTGCAGAGACCCTGGTGGCTTTGTCGCAGGTATGCACCGAGAGAGGAGTGTGGTCTGCTGAGCAAACTGGAAATGAGAGTCTCCCAATTGGTTGCGATAAACTTTATCAGCCAACAGACATCTGAGAAAGGCATTTCCATTTCTGTGGTCCCAGGTCAGGATAATGTGTTTCTAAATCCACACTTGCTTTTTCTTTCTGTTATTGCATGGCACCTCCAAGCTGAAGTGGTTCAGCTGCCTCCACTGTAATTTTCCACACCCAGCTTCTTGGGATTGCTTTTTTTAAGTCTCACCTTAACTCTAAATTTATTCGGGTTTGTTTTTGTTCATATGATAATCACACCATTCTTTTGATACTTTTTTTTTTCAGCCTTGATTTACTGAGATTTGCTCGCAACCTTCATTCCAGTTTACCATTTTTTGTGCGTGGGGATATTTTAAATGAATATAATTATATTTAATAGCTTTTGCAGGTACTGAAGCACCTTTTGATTTGAGTCCTAACTTTCGTTATTACCCCCCACACACATACACACCTTTTCAGATATTCTCTGTTTAACCTATGCCTAGAGATTAATTAAAGTGTCATTAAAATGCCTTTAGTACGTTTTGTGTCCTACATGCCTGGAAATATTTTTTTCCCACAGTCAGAATTGTTGTGCTTGTACCAACAATAACTGGCATGTGGCTTGTTTTGTAGATCACCATGAGATATAACGAACGCTCCTAATTAGAAAGAAAACCCATTCATTTTTTGGATGCCTGTTCAAAGTTTTCTCAGGAAGACCCACTAGTTTTTCGTTTATGTCTCTCCATCGCTCTTGGCCGGCTCTGATGCCGGAGCTGAGCGCTCGCTCAGGAGCACAGCGCGAGTCCCGCAGCGTGGATGGTTGAGAAATGGAAATTTAGGATCTTCCCAACCAGTTACAGGGCAGAGTTTCTACCCCCCATCCATAAATTTTCAAGCTTTGAGTGTTTAAATGTGCATAGTGCAGCCTTGGGTGCAAAGTCTCCCTCCTCTTTCAATATTTCCGCTTGGGGAGAACCCACAGCTGGAAATTAATCTGGATTTAGAGCATATATGCCAGGAACAGGTCTGTCTACAGCCAAATCCTACAGCTGCCCTTGGAAAAATGCAGCTGGTCAGAGGATGGGGATGGATATGCTCTGCCCATTGCTATTAATGACCAGAAAAACTAAAGAAGGCAAAAAAACCCCTCCAAAATTTGCTTAATCACCCATTTCTTTCTCCCTGCATTATTTCCAGCCTGGTCGTCTCCTGTGAGCCGGATTGCTCAACCAGAGCAGCATCGGGTCAGCACCATTTCCCTTCGAGCAGGAGCCCCCATGCGCGGTGCTCACGAGGACCCGCCGGGATGCGAGATGCTGTGTCAACGCCGGAACGCTGTCGCCGCCATGGCAGGAGTGAGCTTTGCCGGGTGGGCTGGGGAACTTGGCATGGCCCCAGCACTGGATGAGAGAGATGTGAATGAAGCGGAAGTAGAAATTAGGAGCTCTTGGTATCTCCCTGGGCAAGGAACGGGGCTGGTCCAGGTATTAACATAAATAATTTGGGACACTATGCAAACCCAGTTTGCTGCTTTCTTCTCCAGCCTTTTGCACCTCCTTAAGAATATTAAGAATCCCCAATAAATAAATACACGTGAGCAGCTGGTGGAGAAAAACAAAACTCAAACTGCACAGCCTCCCCAAGGACCCATTTCATCTCTCCATGACACCTTTTTCAAGTGGAAAACAGGACTCTGAGCTCAATGTTCCCAGTTCCTCGGGAGCCAAAACATGATGTCGGGCCGGGCAGCGGGCTCTTGTGCAAAGCCAGCACCAGCTTGGAGGTGCCGCGGCCGTTTTCTGGTTTCACCTCCATGAGAAAAGGAACTGAGACTCACAGAATCACAGACTGGTCAGGGTTGGAAGGGACCTCTGGAGATCATCTAGTCCAACCCCCTGCCCAAGCAGGGTCACCTACAGCAGTTGCACAGGACGGCTTCCAGGTGGGTTTTGAATGTCTCCAGAGTAGGAGACTCCACAACCTCTCTGGGCAGCCTGTGCCAGTGCTCTGCCACCCCCAAAATAAAAAAGTTCCTCCTCATGTTAAGATGGAACTTCCTATATTCAAGTTTGTGCCCGTTACCAAGCGTCCCGGAGGTTTTCAGCCAGGGATCCAAGCTTGGAGCACTCCTCCTCCCCTTGCTTGGTGGGATGTGTCAGGAAAGTACCAACCTAGAGGTCATGGAGGCTTTTAGCATCACTCCAGCGCAGCTCCTGCAATCTCCTCTCCTAAAAGACACGAGAAGAATAAAACAAAAAATGACACAAGAAGAATAAAACAAAAAAAAAAGGAGCAAATTACCGTCTTCTCAGGGAAGATCACACTGCAGATAGTGTAATTATAATCCCTTTCAACAGCTGAGAGGAGCTGGGTTGTTTCATGGACTGACTCCTAAACCTGGACAGGTTTTGCAGCCGTAAGCTTTGGAGAGCCTCTGCCGAGCAACTCTCCCCCTGCTGGTAATTCATCAACGGCTTAATGTGAGCCTTGGCCTCCCAGGCTGGTGGGGACACCCTTGGGACATCACCCATCACCGGAGAGCATCGTGGGCAGACCCCGTGGCCCCTCTTCTTCTCCCATGACTCAGGGCCAGGGCGACCACGTCGCCTCTCAATAACAATTCCATCTGTTGTAAGAGGGCTGACAGCGACCCACCTTGCAATTAGCAGGTTGTTTCGGGAGAAATGCTAATAAGCACCCTGAAGAAGGCGAACCTGGGAGGGAGGCGGACGCTGCCTTGACTCAACGTCCTCCTGGGGAGGGGGGGAGAAGGATGCTCGGGATCTGCTGGACGTGATTTTGCCACATAGCCTTGCTCACTCTCCGTTTCCAAAGACTCTTGGGGCATCCCATCCTGGATGAGCTGGTGAAGAGCCCTGGAGAAAAGGTCACCGCTGGTTTTAGGCTGGGGCTGCCCCCTGCCACCCTCTGCCTGTGGATTTTTGCAGCCTCTCTGCTGTCACAAACACCTTATTGCCAACATCTTTTTCATCCCTCACTTTTCTGGTGGGTACCACTTTGCAGGAGTGTTGGAAAAGCCTTAGCAAACAACTATCGGTTCAGAAACAAGGGGTTTCCACCCAAAAAAAACCCCAGGTCTTCACTGCTATAGCCTTCAACCCCTCCATCCCCCCTCACAGGTCAGGGCCGTGGGTTATAATTTGTGCTACAGTAGCTCAAATCAGGACCTGGGGTATTATTTATCGCATTTAGTACCTGCCATCAGTCATGAAAACTTAACAAAGACCCTATTGGGTTTATCTATAGGCAGCTAAACAAACGTATCTTGCTCTCCCGTTATCTTCTTGTTAACAAAACACTATCAGGATGTTCTAAACATCAGCATTTACTGCACAAGAGCCCTTTATCTGGCATGATATATAGAGAGCCCATCAATTAGTGCAGGGGGCTTGGAAATACCTGCCATGCTTCGCTCAAAAGTCCCAGCACCATCCCAGGGCTGCATCACAAGCCAATATCCCTGTGTGTTTCCCGGCCTTGAGCATCCCTGCATGAGCTGGGAGAGCTCGTTATAAGCAGAAATTGGGATAAATATATTTTTTCCACCCTTTTTTTTTAATATCAAGCCAGGCAGGATGGAGATTTTCCATGGAAAGAGCGGTGCAAGAGCAACCAGAGCGCTGGATGGTGGGATGGGGGAAAGGGAAACGGGCTCTTGTTCAGAAAGGCTGGATGTGGAAAAGTGAAAAGTGCCATGAGACAGTGCGTCCTCCTGACAGCAAGACCTTGTCTCCAGGGTCAGTCCCTCTCGGGTCCCCCCACCGTACTCTCGCACTAGCAGAGCAAGCCTCGCTCTTGCTCCCCGTCAGCTCAAAGGGGTGGACGTGGCCGGTCTTGGACACCAACCACCGAGGATCCAGGGCAGCTGCTTTCTCCGAACACTTCTGTTAAATCACCACCTCAGCAGAGAGGCCACTTCATGCCACGCCGTAAACCACGCTCCCGTGTGTCAGCTGGACCAGCAGTGTTTCACACTCCTCCACGGTGGTTGCATCATAGTGGGAAAGTGATTTTTCAGATAAATGGCAGATTGGGACGTTTAACCCCAACTCCTGGTTGTCTCCAGTTATTTGAATATCTTGCAAAACAGAAACTTTGTAAACAAGCATACAGCCTGGTTTGGAAACCACTGTGGCTGTCTCCAAGTGATGGTTTGCTTTTGGGAGATGTTTTCCTTTAGGAGGATCTCCAAGCTCAGGACTTCATGCCCTTGCAGAGGTTGGACTCATGTGGACTTCCCACTCATTTCAGTGGATCCATGTATCCAAGAGAAGAAGCTGAATATTTAAAGGTTTTTAATTTTATTTTATTTTTTTAGTTCCCAAACTAAAAATAAAGGGAGAAACAGTGGAGGAGCGGGGCTGGGCTGACCTCTGCCTGCCTTTAAAGAGGCGGCATCAAAAATTTAAATGAAATAGGTGATAAAACCAGCGAAGCCACTGATGGGAGTCAGAGAGGGCAGATGCGATCAGAGCTTTGGGCCAGGCCGGTGCAATTAGGAGTGTGTTTTGCACGAAGCTGAGCAGGACACTGTAGGAGGAAGGCCAGAGAGGTGCAGCAATATGGAGAGATAAGATCCTGGAGTGGTGCTGCAGCTGTCTGGACAGAGAAGAGTAGGAGGCACCATAGAAATTTCCTGGGAGCTTATCACCGTGGGCCATCTTCTCCTCCTCTTTCACATCCGCGGCAGACCTGATGCCGCAGGACTGTCCAAGCAGCCGCCTGGCCCTCGCCCGGCTCTGCTGCCATCAGGAACCACAACTGCAAGACCCATCACAGCAGCACGGGGGTCTCTGTCCTGATGTGGTTGGAAATTTAGGCCTCTGGAGATGTTTAGCTGCCTTAAAACAGAGCCCGAAAGAGGTGATTAACATCTTCAGGCCAAGGACTCGTGATCCCAGGCACCGAGAGGTGGTGGGGCTGGTGGCCGGCAGGCACCAAGCATGGACATTTGTTGGGCTTGGCTTCAGTGCTAAATTCACAAATCCACGAAAAACGCCTTTGTGCCTTTATCCGCCCCGTTCCTGGCGGGAAAGGGCCGCTCGTTAAAAGCCAGCCCGAAGCGACGCATCGCATTCGGTCTCCAGAGGCGAAGGATGGGGCTGAAATCAAATCCAGCAGCGTGGCCCCATGTGGGCAAAGCCCGGCTGGTGGGGAGGGAGCACCTCAGGTTGGTTAGCGGGGGCCCTTTCCAGCAGCGCATTAACCCGTTGTCTTCTTACAGCCGGAGCCGGCTTTTAATACCCTTAAACCAGCTCCGAACACCACGAGAAGGACCACCCCCCCAACTTATACCCAGAGCCAGGGGAGCCCAGGTAAGGAGCCAGGTAGAAATTGGACTTAAAAAGAAAATCACTCCAGGGAGGGGGTGGTCATTGCCGATGGTTATTTGGGTTTGGGAGGTGCTCAGTTTTGCAGGGCGAATTTCCCTGTAGGTTTTACATTCAGATATTCACCTCGCACCGCTCACATCTCGTTGCTGTTGGCTGGTTTGGTTTTTTTTTTTTCCTCCAACTGCTATTAAAGTTACTATTTGATAGGAGAACAAAAGACAAATAGGAATCATCGGTGCAAAACCTCGCCATCTAAGCGTGATCTTTCTGGACCAGGAACTCTAAGCCCTTGATCTGTGTGATATATAGTTTGGGCACAATAATATCTGCTACAGTTATTATTACCTATATTACAAAGATCTCAAAAAAAAAAAAAAAAAAAAAAGAGAAAAAAAAAGAGAGAGATTGTGCACGTGCCGGTTAGTTTCTCTGTTAGGGAAAAAAAAAAAAAAGGAAGAATAAAAGTTTAATAAACGTGTGCTGTGTTGTGGATGACTTTGTGGCGACCTTTGTTGCAAATGGCCTATGCATGCGGAATAATGGTCTCCGTGCAGAGAGGGAAATGGCTTAGTGCTATCATCGTTGCCTCGGTAACCATCAGAGTCTCCATCTAGCAGAGAGAAATGAGTTATGAAAAGGCTTGAGTGAAGAAGGGATTAACACATGATCCCAGGGACAGCATGTCAATCAAAATCAGCGGAGAAATTACACTGCTCTATTTGAGAATGTCTCCGGAAACACAACGTTAGTGGGTGTATGTATGTGGATGTATGCAGGCATGATGGAGAGACCTATAGCTCTGAGCCTCGTATGGAATATATGTATTTTTATATAGGTATAGGGCAAGATAACTGTGCACAGGCACGAGCACCCCCTGCACAAGCGCTGCCTCTATGTTTGTGTCCAAACACACGCACGGGGCATCTCTCTGTAGGGACACACCTTTGCGATGCCCATGACATGCACGGCCCCGTGTTTGCTGCCCCGAGCAGCCAAGCAATCAAAAACTGTTAGAATAAACAAAAAAAAATAAATTAAAATAATCCAAAATGCATATTTGAAGCTGAAATTTGCTTATCCTCTCTCCCGTCCTCACCAACCTTCGTTAAAATGTCCCCGATGGCATCCCTCGCTCTTGCAGGACAGCCCAGGGGGTGAACTCCCCAAAGTCCTTCGTGCACCTCCGAAGGGCAGAGCAGAAGGAATTGGTTCCCCTCTCATGCGCTCAAAATGCAAAAAATCAACTGCAATATGGAGACCACAGCTTTAGGCTGAGGGCCTCGGTGGCTTCACCCGAATATCTTCCGTCAGCGTCGCACTCCTGAGCTCTGCAACGTGTAGGTCAAGGGCACGGGAACTACACCCACGATTAACTCCCTCTTGGTTTTAGCTATTGCAAACTCTCCGGTAGTTACAACCGCCGGCGCTGCTCAGCCATGTGTAGCTGTGCACACATTTCCTATGGCGATTGTTTGCCTTGATTCAGCTGACGAGCTTTACATTACCTGGGACCAGAGTGAGTTTTCTGCTAATGTCGGGAGCCAAACGTGATTGCTGGGAAGGGAGGGCTTGTGCGGCTTCGTAGCTGAGGAGTGTGGCTGGAAGAGGCCTCGAGTATTTGTTCTGTTCATTGGCCACTTCGGTAATAGAAAACTTTCTCTTCCAGGAAATTCTCTCTCTCTTCTTTATTTATTTATTATTTTTTTTTAAAGCAGATGATTATTCAGGGAAAGTCAAATTTCTCCTCGGTTTCTTTGCTGCCTGCCGAGCCTCCCAGCCTGCCCCCACGCCGGGAAGTGCAAGAGCACTCGGGGAGGGGATTTGCCCCTCAAAACCACCGCTGGATCCCCCAGCCCTCCGCAGCCCCACGTTCTCCCCGTGCTCGCCGCCCGGCACATCCCACTCACACCCACTCATCGGCACAGCGCGGGCCCCTCGCGCCCCTGCCTGCACCCTACACACGGCTCACCCTACACCCGCACCTGAGTCACACCTTCAGCTACAGGCACAGTTCCTCGCTCTACAGCCATCCCTATATGGTCCATACGTGCACAGCCTCTTCACCTGCCCCCATCCTGCCATACCCCCATCACCACAGGCAAACGCTTCCATACATCCCTCTCTCCTCCTAATGCACAGACACGGATGGCGTCTACCTAACAGTGCAGCCATCACGCCATCGCGCACGTGCCCTGCGTCACCCCCAGGACCACAACCCCACACCCCAGTACCCAGCCCCCCAGGCCAGCCCTGCCCTCATGCACCCTTTGCACAAACCCACCTTCTCGGGTGCGTCTTTGGGGTTTCCCCCCACACATACACACACAAACACTGCGTGGCCCCTCCACCCACATGTTACAACCCCTCCCCCCCCATCTTCAAACCCCAAGGGCTGCATCCACTCCTCTGGGGTACACCCACCCTGCAGCCCCCCATATAAACCACCCGGGATCAAGCACGCAGGAGCCCAAGTGTGGATGCCGTTAAAATACATGCGTTGTGCAAATGCTCCCACGATGGATGGGGACACCCCCAGCCGAGCCAAGGCCACCAGTAAACCCTCCACTAAAGGTTTTCCACAGCCCTCCACCACCATGAAACCCTTGGCCCTGGCTTTTTGGGGGCTCTCCAAACCCGGCATCTCTCCCCACGCCCCCATCCTTTTCCTTTCCCCCTTCCTTTCTTTCCTTTCTCTCGGGTTTATTTCCCCTCGGCTCCCACTCCTTCCCCCCTTTCCTTCCCTCTCCCCCCCACCCCCCCGCCACGTCCCCAGCCTCCCACACAAGTTTAAAGCCATCAGCCCAGCCAACGGTTAACCAAATCGCCTTGACCTCTCTGCTATTTGATATTCGCCTCCTTGACACTCATTTAGGAGCGCGCAGCGGTAAAGCAGACATTGGACAAGTCCAGCCTGAAACCAAAGCCCTATGAAAGGAGGAGAGAGATCAGAAGAACCTGATAGCTAGGAACTTGTTCTCTCCAAAGGCTTTCTGGACATTTTAGCCTGGATCAGGGGTCCGTGGAGCGCCAGTTCGTCGCCAAGCAGGGTGTAAACGTTAAATGTTAGCTATTTGTTCCAGAGATTGGCATGAAGATCGAGCCTTTCTGCCTCCTCTCCCCCCCTTGGCCCCCCTCCCGCAGTCTCTCCAGCCCGTCCAGAGTCTCACAGACACTCATTCATTAGCGGTTTAATAACCCTCCCGACGTGATAACATCCTTTACTCCCGGCTCTGCGAGCGGAGGTGACCCGGGGAGGAGGTGGGGGGGGGG
>VUYV01000764.1:788-11529 GCA_008711295.1 Anarhynchus alexandrinus | reverse complement strand
TTTTTTTTTTTTTCCCCCCCAAAGTCCATGTCTGCATTTTAAAATACAAGTGCAGGGTCTCTTGTCATAAGAAGGGGATGGAGAGTTTCTTTTGAGGCAGTTGGTACTCTCTGCGTGTGCCATACCGCCANNAAAAAAAAAAAAAAAAAAAAAGAAGCCATCTAACATTTACATGCAGCCTTGTGGAAAAAAAAAGGGCAAAACTAGGCGGTTTGCTTAGTCCAGCAGCTCTGTTGGAAAGGTTATTATCATGTCCATGGGCATCTTCTGGTGTTCTTCGTTTGGCCAAAATATTCCCAGGGTTTATAGCCCACGGCTGCCTTCGGGAAATTATTTTCCAGCTAAGAAAAAAAAAAAAAGAAAGAAAGATTTCTGCAGCCTGGGCTTGGCAATTTCATGCAGGATCTTCCCTTCAAAGTCCGCGTGGGATTGTCTGGAGAAGGGAGAGAGTGAAGGAGGGCTTACCAAATTCCGTGTGCCCAGGCTGGCATGCCTGCTGGGGGGGTCCCCAACCCGCAGACCCTGTCCTGAGCAGCAGCGGGGCTGCCACCTCAGGCTATCACAGCTTTTATATTTTAATTATTATTTTTTTTTTAAAGGGGAGCGGGGCTTTGCATCAGATGTAATTTAACTCGCTCCCCCCGCATGCTGAGCCCTTTGGGAAGGAGGTGGCGGCGGTGGTGGTGGTGGGGAGATACAGCCCGGGACTCCCCCCGGGGTGGGTTTGCCAGGGTGGCAAAGGGAATGTAACAGGATTTTCGCTGTGTTTTCTCCGAGCAGGGAGCCAGGTGTGCCGCCCCCCGCTGCTGCACGGCTCGCTGCCCTGGCTGGACGGCAGCAAGGCGCTGAGCAGCCACCACAGCGCTTCCCCTTGGAACCTCAGCCCTTTCTCCAAGACCTCCATCCATCACAGCTCACCGGGACCCCTTTCCGTCTACCCACCCGCCTCCTCTTCCACTTTATCCGCCGGCCACTCCAGCCCGCACCTTTTCACCTTCCCACCGACCCCTCCTAAAGATGTGTCCCCGGATCCGTCCATCTCCACCCCCGGTTCCACCGGCTCCACCCGGCAAGACGAGAAGGAATGCATCAAATACCAGGTGTCCCTGGCCGATACCATGAAGCTGGAGTCCTCTCACTCTCGGAGCAGCATGGCCTCTTTAGGAGGAGCCACCTCCTCCGCTCATCACCCCATCACTACCTACCCACCGTATGTCCCAGAATATGGCTCTGGACTTTTTCCCCCCAGTAGCCTCTTAGGAGGATCGCCTACCGGCTTCGGGTGTAAATCGCGACCGAAAGCACGGTCAAGCACAGGTAGGGCTTTTTGGCTTCTTCATCCCCCTTGTTAGGGAGAGGAAGCGACGGGAGGGAATCGGGGGGAGAAAGGGGAATGTCTACACCCCCCCGCCCCCCCCGCCCTCCGCAGGCAGAGGGATGCGCACAGACATCCGTGTGATGAAAGCAGCGGGGGCTGAAGCCCCCCGGGGGTGTGTGTGTGTGTGTGTGTGTTAAACAACTTTACCTTCCCCACCCTGCTGGCTTTATACCCAAACTCCCCCTTGTCCAACACGGGCTGGGGGTGTACAACCGACCCAGGAGCCCAAATCTTCACACACACATACACACACCCCCGCCCCGCCGCTGCCATAGGGCTCCTGCCCCGGGGGCGATGCGGCCCCTCCGCCACCCCAAGCGCCGCCGGTGCGCTCAGCTGCGGCGCCCGAGGAGGAACCGAAACCGAGGGAACCGCAGCATTAGTGTATCTCCTCCGTATTTTAATAATGGTACTAAATCCCGGCCAACTTCCCCCGCCCGCCCTCCGCCTCCCTCTATCCCAGGACCTCTTCCCAGGCGGGGAGGGTTTTCCCTGGGGCGGCGGGGGGAGGTCGCCCACGCAGCCCCAGCCCCATCCCACTCCGGGCTTTGACCACCCCGGGCCACATCCAGTTCCTTGCCAGGGTCTTTGGCCGCTCCCCATGCAAGACCCCAAAAGCATCCCCCTGGCCGCACCGCTCGGNCCGGGGCGTGGCGCACCCCGGGGGGGGGGGGGGGGGGGGGGCGGGGGTTGCGCGGCTCCGGCTCCCGGCGGCTGATCGCTGCGGGCTTGGACATTTTTGTGTACCGAGGGGTAGTGTGTGAGCCGAGGGGTGTGTGTTTGTGTGTGTGTGCAGAGGAAAGGGCGATTAGTCTCTTTTTTTTTTTTTTCCGAGGAGGCTGCTGCAGGGTTGCCTGGCATGAATGAGATCAGTTTTCAGGGTTTTTCCAGGGTGACATTTACTCTGTCTGTCTGAGCAGGGACTGTCTCTATTTAGCTGATATGTTTGAGCTAATCCAATTATTTTCAGACTGCTGCACGCGACAGTTGCATTGTTTATCCAGCGCCAGGAACTTTAATAGAGTCCGGATGCGGTTAGAGTGACAAAAAACCCAGACCTGTATGTTTTGTACATGAAAGCAGGAGAGAGAGAGAGATGGAGTGAAACAAAAGAGAGGGACAGAGACTCAAACAGCCCCCGGAGCGGCTGCCCCGTTTAACCAGAGGGGAACAAAACGACCCGGGTATTAACGGGAGCGACTTCCCGCCTGGTCCCGGTACGGACCGGGCGCTGTGTCGGGGTAGGGACCGGTTAATTGTCGCCCCCGGTGCAAACCGGGCGGTGCTGGGCTGCCCCGGGGCCCGCCGAGCCGCAGCTCCCGCCGGGGCACCGGCTGCGCGGTATTTTCAAACCGTCTTGCCCACCCCCACCCCCTTCTACCTCGCCTCTTGTTTTCCTTTTGCCACTTTCTGTTACTTTACCTTCTAGAGAGACATCTGCGGTTCGTGATAAACCAACCCCGGGAGCAACACCTATTTTTTCTTTCNTCTCTTTTTTTTTTTTTTTTTTTAAAGTTGATTTTTAGCAAGCTGGGAAGCTCGCAGACAAAGAGGGTTCGTGCTGGAGGAAAAGGAGGGAGGGGGTGATTTTGCAGGATGAAAGAGGGAGAAACGGCTGCAAATGTCTTTTTAAATTTTTTTTTAATTTTTTTTCTTGGGGGGGGTGAGGGGAGAGGGGTTTAGTGCAAAGGCTCTGGAAAAACGGTTGCAGTTTGTGGTTAGGGCGCGGATGCCTCTTGCTCGAACGCAGCGCGGGCTGGGGCAGCAGGGAGCCGGCTCTCTGCTGAGTTAGCTCTGCTCTGGCCGGCTGAGGTCTTCTGCTGTTCTCAGATGGGCTGGAGGTGTCATTAGGTGCAAGAAAAATAAAACAACCAAAAAACCAAACCAAACCAAAAAAACCCAAACCAAACACCCAACAAAACCCCACTCAACCCTCTGGAAGTAGCTGGGAGGCATGCCTGCATCCCCCCCAGTTCCCTCCCCCAGGCTGTGGGGAACCGGTGGGCTGGGGGAGACCCCCTCCCAGTAGCCGGGGAGAGGATAGAGAGGTGCCAAAAAGAAGCAGAAGAATGAGGGAAAGACCTCAGGCAGGCTCGGGGACCGTTTGGGATCCCAAATACCAGGGATGGACCAACAGGCTGCAGATGCGGTGGGGAAGCCGGAGTGGTTTCCGCAGGTTGGGTGGTGGAAGTTCAATTGCAAATTAATCAATAGCGGATATTGGCAGAGTGGGTTGTGTATTGGCTGGGGCCGGAGAGGTGTTTTGGTTATCGATCTGTGACTACTTTGAGGGTCCTTGACGTGGTTTGACCTGAGGCCAAAGGAAGAGCCCCCCTGGCTCATGCACCCCCCCTGGGTGGAGCTGGGGCAGTGCCCAAGGAGTGACCTTGGGGTCCTCATACACATCAGAAAGGGGGGCATGGACTTAAATTTGGTATCTATCCATCCTTGGGGGGGGTGCTGCAGGCTCCTGCAAAGCCTGCCAAGGACCATGACTGGTCCATACGGCAACATGGGGTCTGGAGGGCTGCAGGAGCCCTTAGTCCAGAGGTGAGGGGGGATTGATAGCCTCCCCCCAAAGGAGGGACCTGTGAGAGGGATGAGAGCTTCTGCAGGGGGGCCTTTGAGCCACCATGGAGTTCAGGTTGTCATTGTCACCATCCTGCTTCCCTGCTGCTGGTACACTGGCCTGACGCTGCCTGCAGAGTGGTGCTGGGGACACGGGGGGAGAGGATTCGGCCCCACCAGACTCCCCCCAGCCTGCGCCAGCGATGTCACTCAGCCATGGCCTTGGGCCCTTGCTTGGAGAGGACAAGGCAGGGTCTGGCATGGCTGGGGCTCTCAGGGGGTTGGTTTGGGTTTTTTTTGGGGGTGGGGGGGTCTTTTTCCCCAACCCCTTTTACCTTCGCTTTCCCTAAGTGAACTATGTGCTCTCTTGTTTCCAGAAGGCAGGGAGTGTGTAAATTGTGGGGCTACCTCAACCCCTCTGTGGAGAAGAGATGGCACCGGGCACTATTTGTGTAACGCCTGTGGACTCTATCACAAAATGAACGGGCAGAACCGGCCCCTGATCAAACCCAAGAGAAGGCTGGTGAGTCTCCTCCTTTTTTTTATTCTTTCCCTTCCTTCTACTGTAACTTTTGCTCCTTGTCCACATCCTGGGATGGAGAGGGGAAGCTCAGCCAGCTTCAAAATCTGGTTCCACTGCGTCAGAGAGATGGGAGGTGGGGGGATGCTCAGAGAGATGCTCCCAGCTTCTGCGGGCCTCAGTTGTCTGATTCTCTTGCAAACTGCAAAACAGATTAAAAAAAATCAAGATCCAGGGCTTCTTGCAAACCAGAGCGGAGTTTTCTCCCAGATCATGACGGGGCAGATGCTTCTGCACAGCGGTCCTGGATGGTGACCCAAGGATGGGGCTCTTTCCAGCGGACAAGGGCAGAGTAACCATTTCCCAGTGACCAAAGAGATTATCAGGAGAAGAGGATTTCTCTGGGCTCTCCACACTGTTGTCCTCCCCTTCCCAAGCGTGTCTCCGTCCCCCTTGGCTGGCAGTGTCCTGGAGGGGGGACCCAAGCTGGGTACCAAAGTGCCACCAGGGCATCAGCCAGACTTTGGTCCTACAAAGCGCTCGGCGGATGGACCCGGTGCCACTTGAACCTGGTGCGGTCACTCGTACCTGAGCCGGGTGGCTCTCAAATTGTGTCATTCCCCTCCGAGTCAGTGGGAGCGAGGACACAAAGTAGGGGATGGCAGAGCCCGGTGAGTGTGCAAAGCTGAGCGCGTGCCCGGGGCCACAGAAGTTGGAGGAAGACGAAATGCACGGGTAAATATCTGAAATAATAGTCGCAAGCCTGGCGACTGCACTGCGTACAGGCAATACGTTACAGCATCCCCAGCGATCTATTTATGATGAATTTCCCTGGAAGCCACAAAAAGGTCTGGAAGCTGTGGGCACGGCTGAGAAATGCGTTGAAGTATATTTGGCAAATAATCAGGCAAACCACAAGGGGAAAAAAATATATCAAGCAAGGGGAAAAAAGTACGTTCCCTGCTTGGGAAGTTATTGAATGTTTCGGATCGAGGCACGTTTGGTTTCATTAGGATTAGAGAAGTGGAGGGGCTCCTGGGGGGTGGCTCAAAATGCGGAGGAAAAGCGGCTCTCGCCTCTCTGCGGAGTTTCTGAGCTGATGGATGGATCCGGCCGGTTGCGTGAGGCTCGTTCCCGGCACGGCCGGACCCTGCAGGCAGCAGAAGGTGGTTCATTGGCCTCGTGTTCCCCGTGAAGGTGCTCACGGCCTCCGTCCGGCAACTCTTAGGCAAGGATTCAGCTTCCTCACCCGGGAGATGCCCGCAAAATTGCACCAGCGTTATTCCCACAGGCGCCGGGAAGCGCTTGCAGGATACGGCCCCAGGAGGGGTTACGCTGCGAGGGGCAGCGGCGTCGGCTCTGCCCGGCTGCGCGGATTTTGGGGAAGATGCGGGTTTGCTTCTCTGCCCCCACACTTCCCACGGGCGAAACCTCTCCGTGCCTTCCTATACGGGCTTTTCCCATGCAGGAAAATGTTGGTCTCCCTCATCTTTCATAGCCTTGTTAGAAAAAAGGAAAAGCTTTCTAGGGAGGGAAGTGCGGGCTGGGATTTTTAATTTTTTTTGGGCAGCTCTCTTCTCTTCCTCCCCTGGCCCTTCTGTCTTAAACACACACGCCTCGTTTTCTTTTTTTTCTTCTTTTTTTTTTTTTTTTTCTCGTTCTCTCTTTATGTGCAAAGTTAACTTCCTAGGAAAAAGCTGCCGGATATCTGAGCCCTGGAGATAACTCCTAAACAACAGCTCCGTTTCCCCAGCCCAAACACACAGGAGCTTGAGCGTATCCAAACAAGCGGAGGGGGAGGCAGAATAGGAAAGCGGCTGGAAAAGAGGGGGGAGAGCTTTCAAAAAGTGTCTGATGGAACCACGAAAGAATGTCCCGAGTCACCCTCAGCCCGGCACATGTAAAATGAACTACATAAATAAATACATTGTAAAAGGTCATTCCTGGGGGGGGAAAAAAACATAAGAGAAAGACAGAAAAAAAAGTAAAGAGAGACCTTGTCTTGCATAATCACTCCAATCTTGGGCAGTTTAGTTAAAGTTACAAAAAGTTCCCATTATTTGAATGCAGCCTTTGCTAAATGGGAACTTTGGATTTTTCTATATGTTATTTTTCTTCCAGCACTGCCTGGGGGGAAAAAACAAACAAACAAACATACAAACAAAAAAAGAGACAAACATTTCTAACGCTGTTTGCCTCTATATTTATTTCCCTTGCTAACCTCCTCCTCCGAAAAAAACACCCCAACCAGAAGGCACCACAGCTGGGCCCGCGTTTGCATCTCGTGTGCATGGATGTGGATGTGTGTGTCTGTGGCTTGACTTGATCCTTCGTGGCTCGTGAAGGCGGCGTGTGCGTACCTCGTGTGCGTGGAGGCTCAGGATGGGGACCCAGCGTGTGCTCCTCTCCCCCTGCCCCAAGTTTCCTGTGTGACCTTGGGCTGGTTTCGGAGGCTCTGGTCCCAGGCGTGCTGAAACTAATGGAAGGACTCTGAGGGGTTGGAGAGAGAAGGCAAATAAGTCCTTAGATGCTGAGAACTTAGCCCAAGCCTTATTAAATTCCATGGGTGTTTTTGTAAGGGCTTCTTTTAGGGGAGATGGATGAAGCTTTGCATGCCAAGGAGGCTCAGACAGCTCTGCTTCATCTTGAGGGAAAGGTGGAAGATCTGGAGATGTTGGTAGGGTGATGAGGAGCGGGCAGGTGGTACCACGCCACCACTCTGCTTAAAAGGTCTACAGCCCTCTTAGAGACCATTCCTGTCCCCGTCAAAGCTGGTGGCAGCCCTGTAACTGCCGTTGCTGAGATAAAACCTTCCTTTGGATTCTCTTCCTTTCCCTGCCCATGTGGATGCAGAGCTCTCCATTTCCGTGTCCAGCTGTGCTGGTTTTGGAAGGATGGTAGCCAATGTGACAGAAGGCACATGCACGTGTAGTCTTGTTTTAGGAAGCTGATGCTTACAGCTTTGTGGGTACTCCATGTAAATCCAGACGCTGAAAATGCCCCTTAATTAAGCATCTTTATCAGTGCTTGGTTCCTCCTGCACCGTCCTCAATTCCACCTTCTCATCACTGCCAGCGCCTCTGAAGTTGCGTCCTCGCTCCTGTGCAACTGGGCCATGGGGTCTGGTCCTACGGATGATATAGGGCACCCTATTAGTCATCCCATTACTTACATGGTCAGGCTCGGGTCGGTGATTAGCGTCAGTGGATGCCATTGCTGGGAGCTTTACAATAGCGATATTATTCATTGTTTCCTGCCCACTGCCGGTGTCTCCGGTGTAAGCTGGTACAGCATAAAAGGTACAGCCTGGGACCGAAAGAGCACAGAATTTAAAATGCTCAGCTAACGATGCTGAATTTTTGTAGGGGAAACGGCGCAGGTGGAAAAGGTTTTCAAGAAGACAGTGGATGTTGGGATTTGTTCATTTATTTAAGTCAGAGTTTGTTTGAAGGTAGCAAGGGGGTGACCAGGCGTGGCTTTTAAACGCACTTGCCGTAAGAGAAATTACGGCGAGCGCCGTGTAGAAACCCCAAATATCTTCAAAGAGGATGTTTCCCCTGTGTGGGCTGAGTCAAATATCACTGGTTTTTAGAAATTTCCTTAGGCTTGATTTTTGGGGCCGATAAGGGCAAAGCTGCCGCTGAGAGACTCAATCCTGCCCCTGAGCCACCCGTGCCGGCCGGTGGGAGCCGGGGGGGGCAGAGACCTGCAGACTCGGCACTCGGGTCTCAACGAGAGCCCGGTGCTGCGAGCTGTTGTGTCCGTGCTGCGTTTGAAGCACACGTGTTACCCCGGTGATTTTGATGGGAACCAAATTTGGGGCCGTGGCATGGTCCGGAGGAGGACAGGACTGAGGGGTGTGTGTGTGCACATCTGTTGGGGGCTCTGCGGTTCGTGGTGGGATGGTGGTGGGTGGCAGCTTCTCCTGCTGGCACCGGGGTTTTTGCAAAGGTCCATGTGCCGTTCCCAGCTCCTGCTTGTCATCAGCATGGAGAAGTCAGCTAGAGACCTCCTCGGGCTTGAGATGGGCTCGGGTCAGTGCGGTTTACGGTGAGGCAAAATGGAACTGTCCCCACAGGCAGCCGGTGAGAGCCCCTTGCTGTCAGATCAGGCGCTCTGTGGTGCTTCCTAATGCTCATGGGCATCATATTATTTATTTTTTAGGTAGTCCTTTTTGTCTAATTAAAAGGAAAAAAAAAACCCTACTCTATCTAAAACAAAACCAACCCGTCCTCTCTCCACCTACGCCGCATTCAATTATGATTAAAATTGCAACATGACCTAACAAGAGTTGGTATTAACGCTAGCGCTGTGCCAGTGTCCATGTTTGCATTTTGGGTTTGTTGTACGGTATCCAAAGATGCGGTATTTTTCTTTTTTTTTTCTTTCTTTTTTTTTCTTCTTTTAAAATGTTGGATGTGCTACAGTGTGCGGCTGTGTGGGGTGAGGGGTAAATTTGAAACAGTGAGAGCACAAAAGAGCGCATTAAAGGCTCAGTTCTGCAAGGTGCCAAGCATTGCTATGATCTGGCAAATCGCTTGAGCACATGTTTTAACTTTAAGCACATGAGCAGCCCCATTGAAAGCAACGCATCGGGATGAAATCAGAGCTCTGGGACTGTGTCATATCGATGAAGAAGAGATAGGACGGGGATCTAAAGGTCTTTTTTTAGGAGCTGTAGGCACTTGCACACAGGCAAACATGCAAACGCATTCACATAGAAGTCTGCAAACTCCTTCTCCTCCTTCAGTGGCAGAAGGACAGTTTGTTTGCTAAAGTTACTTTTTTTTCAATGATAAGGATGAATTCATGCATGTGAAAGAGAAGCGACTTTGCTAATTTTGGCCTTGCTAAATCGTTATCACAGCTACCAAAAAAGCTTCTTTACACACCTTGACACGTAAACTTCTTTTCTTGTCCCTCCCCCTTTACGAAATGGTAAGTTCTTCTCTCAGGCTCATTACCAGTCCTTAAATAAACATGAAGGTTTAGGCTGCAGAAGGGTGTAATTAAAAAGTTGGGATTCTCGCTCTTTGCCACAGTGTTATTTCCGACCTGGAGCCCGTATCCTTTGAAGCTCAGCTGAGTTTACGGGACGGGGCCGCGCTTGCGGTCGGACCCGGCGAGCGGCTGCCCACCGAGCCCAGCGCGGGTCTCACCCGGCGCTGGCTGGAGCCGGCGTGACTCATGCCGTTGACTCCGGCAATTGTTGGTTCAGGCCCTGACTGCAGAATTAGACCCCTGGGGGGGCTGAGAGAATTAAGATGGAAAGGCATGTTGGCATTTAAATAATATTTTCCCCTCTGGAATGGGCTGTGCCAGCGCTGCTAATTTTGATGAGTTCTATCAGAGGTTTAGCACTCACTTTTAGGATGCCCTTTGGCACCTGATTCAGTTCATATATAATTTGGGATTAAAGTACCTCGGGGATTTTTTTCAGAATTATTATTTGTTCTCACAAGCCAGTTTCTGGAGGCCTCTGCCGATGTGCGTCAGTCTTGCAGGGTTGATGTTTTCTTTCTCAGCAATTTTGCTGATTGCATCTTTTATTTTATTTTATTTTTTAATTTTTTTTTAACGTGGATGCTTTTCTCTCCCCCTCCTTCTCTTCCCCTGTCTCTCCCCCTCCTTCCCACAGTCTGCAGCCAGGAGGGCGGGCACGTCCTGCGCGAACTGTCAGACCACCACCACCACCCTGTGGAGGAGAAATGCCAACGGCGATCCCGTCTGTAACGCCTGCGGGCTCTACTACAAGCTGCACAATGTAAGTGTGACTGTAAATGTAAGTGGGACTATAACGGTCAATAGCGAGGTCTCGGTTTTGGTGCTCGATGGTCTAAACTCTTCTTTGGCTTAAGGATTTCCACTCTCGGGTGGTGCTGAGACCTCCTTTATCCCTTTGAGGACTTTGGGGGTTGAAACGGTGAGGTGGCATCCCCTCAAATGCAGCCGATCCGACTTGGGGAGGTATAAAACGGGGCTGTCTGTGGGTCACGTTAGAGCTTTCCCATGCCTGAGCCAAGAAAGGAGGGGTGGATCGACACAGAGAGACATTATCCGCCGCTGATTGGGCTCAGTGCATTGGAAAAGACAACATGCCGCCCTGCAAGCCGATACCCCTTCTATGCGTAGCTTGGTTCCTCCAGCAAATACAAACTCTGGAAAAAAAGCAAAACGTGCCAGCAACTATTTAGATCTTTCCTGGGTTTGTGGCTGCCTTTGTCCAGTCCCTCCACCCGTCCCCGAAGATGATTTGTTTAGGTCTTGTGTTTGCC
>VUYV01000763.1:136569-147997 GCA_008711295.1 Anarhynchus alexandrinus | reverse complement strand
AAAAAAAAAAGAGGAAAAAAAAAAAAGTACCTTCTTCTTTCCTTTGGAGCGCGATAGACAGCGACGTGGGCTTCAGCGGGACGGGGCCGGGGTGCCCCGGTGAGGGGCGCTGGGGCTCAGCCCCCGACTTCCCGGCTTAACGGGAATCTTTTCCCAACGCGAAACCCTCTGCCCGTTTGGGCAATGTCTCTTGCAAAAGGTCTCTCCAACCACAGCTCTCCGTGGCCTGCGTGTGGTCCTGGGGCTGGCGGCGGCGGCGGCTGCTGCTGCACCACGCCTGGGCGACGTGTAATAAAGGAACAAAACCGACTCGCCTCCGTCTGCGTGTGCCCAGGGGCAAAGGAGGTCGTGGTGGGTGCTGTGCTCTCTGCACCCAGAGGTGGTGCTGGGTGCGCCGGCACACGGGCAGGGAGAAATGCGCTTTAGTCGAGGGAGTCAAAGAGACCTTGGCGCCTCCTCCTCCTCTTTGAACCCAGCTGAGCCGAATTGCACCGCAGGGCATCCCCGCGGGGATGCGGATGCAGGCGGGAATTGCACCGCAGCGCATCCCTGCGGGGATGTGGATGCAGGCGGGAATTGCACCGTAGGGCATCCCCGCGGGGATGCAGATGCAGGCGGGAATTGCACCACAGCACATCCCTGCAGGGATGTGCTGCGGTGCAATTCCCGCCTGCATCCGCATCCCCGCGGGGATGCCCTACGGTGCAATTCCCGCCTGCATCCGCATCCCCGCGGGGATGCCCTACGGTGCAATTCCCGCCTGCATCCGCATCCCCGCGGGGATGCCCTACGGTGCAATTCCCGCCTGCATCCGCATCCCCGCGGGGATGCCCTACGGTGCAATTCCCGCCTGCATCCGCATCCCCGCGGGGATGCAGATGCAGGCGGGAATTGCACCACAGCACATCCCTGCGGGGATGCGGATGCACGCGGTGGGGTCCAGAGTTACCCACCTGCCTGCGGACCCAGGTCTGGGTGATGCCCCCATCCCCATCACTCAACGAGGGCTTTGCGAGCTCTGGCGCAAGGGGTCACCCCGTCGCCGGTCTCGGTGCCAGCACCGGCGGGAGCCGTCGCAGGTGGCCCCCGCTACCCCGACGTCCCCAACCCTGCCTGCTCCTCTCTTGCTCTGCCGGCTCTCGGCTGCCTTACAACCCACCATCCATCCCCGGGTCCTCCACCTCTGGCTGCTTCTCGAGCAGCCCCCGTGAAGCTCTGGGCCGTTTCTTTTTGGGGTTGATTTGGGATAAAGGTTTGCAGGTGGTTCCCGAAGAGGAGGGAGGGCTTCAGTCTTCAAAGCTCTCAAAGGGTGAGGCGGTCCCTCTCTAACCGGAGAAGGGGAAGGCAAAAAATGGTATTTTTATAACGGCCCGTTCCTCATTGCAACCGCGTTTTGAAGAGGAAATGACAACCAGCTTTAAACAACAAAAAAAAAGAAAAGAAAAAGGAACTTGAGCTCTGTGAGGAGAGAGAGAGAGGCTGAAGGACAGAATCAAACCCTTTTAAATAAAGGGGGAGGGGACAAGCGCTCCACGTTTGCTCATATTGTTTTTTTTTAACTAAAGATTTTTCCGATCGTTATTAATCAGGACCGGTTGGAAAAAGAAATTGCTGCCTTGTGAGAAACGCTGGTGTTTTGAAGTTTGCTCCCCCCCCCCCGCCCTGGGAACCAGAGTGAAAAATCGATCTCGCAAGGAGGGAGCATTTTTCCTGAGGGAGAGACCCTAATGGCAAAGTCAACACTGAGGTGGTTTTGATCTGGCGGGTTATGTGATCGGGGCCGGTAAACCTAATACCCCGAGTGAAAGACGATCAGAGCAGAAGACTTCACTTCTGAAGCATTTTAGAGTCTGGCACTTTTCGTGAAAACCAATACTTTGTGGGGAAAAAAAAAAAAAAAAAGGTTTGTTGACATCTATCTCAACAAAAATACAACAAATTTGGGGTTGTTTCTTTCCTTGGCGTATATCTAGTGGGAGAAAGAGCGCCTTTTTGCTGCTGCCCATGGCTGGGAGGA
The DNA here is from genome assembly GCA_008711295.1 of Anarhynchus alexandrinus. NCBI lineage: Eukaryota > Metazoa > Chordata > Aves > Charadriiformes > Charadriidae > Anarhynchus > Anarhynchus alexandrinus. The sequence goes on along the minus strand of VUYV01000763.1, from coordinate 145,980 downwards.
GAACCTGAATAAGTTGATCGTTAGGAGAGACCATTTTGCAGGGAAATGGTGGTGTGGAAAAACGTCTGTTTGAGGTCCTCATCCTCTGAACAATCAAGGCAAGTCACTCGAGCTGGGCAAAAAAAAAAAGTAAAGCGGGGGGTGGCTGGAGTGAGTTGGGAAGCGCTCTCAGTCTCCAGGCATTGCAGAAGGTGCTTTCCTGCCGTGGCCTGTTTTGCTGGCTTTTCCTGGGAACATGCCTGCGTGTTTCCAGGCGTCGAGCTGCCTCCTGAACCGCGGTGGTCTGTCTCTGGGTTGGGCTTGTTCAAAGCACCCAGACCTACTTAGCAGCCCTCGTGGTCTCCCCTCGGCATCTCCCACCATCCAGGATGTCCCCAGGGACTCAAGGGGAAAAAATCAAGTTGTCTCCAGTTTCCTTCCCTCCTGGATGTTGGACTCGGAGGTGGGGTTTTTTTCTTCCCAAGAAGGTGACGTCACCTTGGTCTTCAGGCGCTGGATTGAGTCGATGTCCCCCAGCCAGCACCAAAGCATCGCACCCGATCCTGTGAGAGGCGCTGGTGGCAGCAGCCTGCTCCTATCCAGGAGCTACGAGCAAAGCTCCTCCACATCCTTTGAAGGTCCAGGGCTTTGGAGAGGACCAGGACCATCGCAGGACCAGGGCTTTGCCCCTGGCTCGGCCGTGGGTGGCACCTCGGAGGAAGGGCACGGGGGGCTGTGCGTGGGCAGGGAGATTGGCACACCTGGAGTAAAAATGGGTCGTGTGTGCGTTGGGGGATTAGTCACGTTGTCTGCAAAAGCCCGGGGCCGGGAGGGATCCCTGCGATTATTTTAATCTGACCTGCACTGAGCAGTCATCGGCTTTTCTGAGGGGACTCCTGCTGCGAATGAGAGGTGGGGACGGTGTCTAAGCGAGGGCTGGTCCATCCCCACATGCCAGACCACCTACCCCCTTGGCCTCGAGGACGTTTTTTAGGACAGCGTAAGAAGCCCACAACCTCCCCAGAGGGTCTCCGTGTGGCAGCAGGTCCCTTCTGGAAGAGCGTGGACCACGGTGGGGGAGAGCGTCCTTTGGGAAGGCGTCTGGTCTCACCGCAAAGCTCAGCAGCTCCTGAGCTCACCAGAAACCAAGGAATGTTTTCATAAACGGCTTTAAGCTTTCAAAGCTTGTTTTCCCTCTGAGGGGTAATGGAACTCACCCTTTCATTTAGAGATCCCCAGAAAATGATCCGTCCCGAAATAGTATCCCTCGTTCAGATGAGGCGGGACGTGAGCTCGGGCTGGGTCTGCGTTCCCAGGCCAGCACCCTGCCCGCTAATTGCTGGTTACCCGCTCGGCATCTCATTCTGCACAAAAACTGCTGGGATTGAGTTTTCCCCATAAGGAAAAACCAAATCCCGTCGGTCTCCGTCAGCCACCCCAAGAGAACATCTGAAAACACTTTATCTCCCCTCTCTGTCTTCAGCCCCTCTGTGAGAGGACCTCCTTTGGTGGCAGAGAAGTCCTGCCCTGCCCAGCAGCTGAGCTCTCCCCATCCTGCCAGCACCTCGGGGGGCAATAAGGATGGAGCAGATCGATACTGGGGGACTGGGAAGAGGACAAGCAGGGTCCTGTGGGGTCCAGAAGACTGGAAAAGCTGGAGGGGAGACACCAAAAACCCCATCCCCAGCCTAGAAACCCCGACCTGAGAAGCCCAGGCTGCTCTGCGCACTACAGGGATCGAGACCAACTTGAACCCCGCTATGGCAGGGGGGTTGGAACTCGATGATCTTCAAGGTCCCTTCCAACCTAAACCATTCTATGATTGCAGCGTTGAAACAGCGAAGGATGTACCAATCAAGAAGCACAGGAAGAGCAGGAGCAGCAGTAGCTGCAAGCTGGAACCAACCTCTTCTAATGTGAAAAATAACACACACACCCCCAAAAACTACCTTTAACAGCACCGGTATTCACCACGGAGCAAAAGTATCGGAGAGGTAGGGGTTCTCCAGTTCTCGGTGCGGAAACCAGCCCAGATGCTTTCTGCGGGAAGGGGCTTTAACGAAACGAGCTTTCAGGCTCGGTTTAGCAGCTGACACCAGTTGACTGCAACGTGTGGGAGGGGAGACGATACGCAGAGCCTTGCTCTGCTCCGGCCGGCCACGGAGAGACCTCTGGACCTCCTTCCTGAGGCCGCGGGAGAGGGAATGCAGCTGAGCCGCCAGTGTTTGCGTTTGCTGGAAGTCCTGCGAGCCAGGAGATGCTTTGGGTTGGGTAAGCTGTTCCGGCAGCTGGCGGAGAGCTGCGGGAGCACTTTGCCAAACGAAGCTTGTTCAAACTGTGCTGACAGCTTGTTGTGAGCTGGGGCAGGTTAGACCTCGGGGCTTCGTGTCGTGCGGACGGTTTTCTTAAAAGGTTTTTTGCAGCTGAAAAAGTTTTGCGTAGTTCTAGGTGGCGGATGGCTGGGAGTTATCACTCCCCCTCCTCTGGGAGAGCTGTAGAGCGTCCAACTGAAATATGTTCCTGCAAATAGACTAAATCAGGTCTCATCTAAGTCATATCTGAGTCCACAGCACAACCCCCGCGTCCCAGGTGTCTGTCCCCTCTCCCTCCTTACCCGTCTCCAGGTTAGATACACGGTGATGCGGAGTCCGCTTTGCCAACAGCATCCTCAAAGTGACCCTAAAGGGCGCGTGAGCCCCCAAACCCCCGGGGCAGCAGGACACAGCTGCCATCAGAAATAAATTTCCTCCCCATTCGCAGAGTTCACGGAAAACTGAACTCAGCCCCGCGGTTTCCTCGACTCAGCTCGAAATTGGATGATGTGGTTCGGCGGGAGGCAGAGGAGGACGCAGCAATCATAGAGGATAAACACAGCTCTTTACTGCATACTGTCAAGTGCTGTCCTCTCTTGCAATTCTGATCAGGGACACGAAAAGCCTCTCCTGCCAGCAGCTCGAAGAAGAGCATTTGTATGGAAAGCACAGATCAGCTGCCTGGTGTCACCGGAGGAGCTGGACAAGGCCAACCTCTCTGGATTGATTTAGGAACTCTAGGAAAGGCTGATCGGGGCTAGTAAGCAGGGATGAGCTGATGTTCCTCATCATTGGAGTGCGTGAGATGGAGCCTGGCCGTGTTGTGGTCCTCTCCCATCACAGTGGTGCCCAGTGACAGGACAAGAGGGAACGGGCACAAACGTGACCATAGGAAGTTCCATCTGAACCTGAGGAGGGCCTTCTCTCCTGTGCGGGTGGCAGAGCACTGGCACAGGCTGCCCAGAGAGGTGGGGGAGTCTCCCCCTCTGGAGCCATTCCAAACCCGCCTGGACGCCGTCCTGTGCCACTGCTGGAGGTGCCCCTGCTCTGGCAGGGGGTGGCACTGGGGGAGCTCCAGAGGGCCCTTCCAGCCCTCACCACTCTGGGATTCTGCGATTCTGTGAAAGCATAAGCCTTGAGCATCCTTGATCTTCCAGCTCTGCTCAGTACCTCGAGGTACTCCACAGAGGATAGGACGAGGGGGAATGGCTTCAAACTGGAAGAGGGCAGGTTTAGATTGAACATTAGGAAGAAGTTTTTCACTGTGAGGGTGGTGAGGCACTGGCCCAGGTTGCCCAGAGAGGTTGTTGAGGCCCCATCCCTGGAGGTGTTCAAGGCCAGGCTGGACGTGGCCTTGGGCAGCCTGGTCTGGTGGGAGGTGTCCCTGCCTATGGCAGGGGGGTTGGAACTCGATGATCTCCAAGGTCCTTTCCAACCTAAACCATTCTATGAGTCTATGATAAATTAAACATGAACCCGCCTCTGCTGCACCCCGGGGCTCACCACCTCCTGCGTGGGCTCAGCACGCTGCTCGCCTGTGGAGCTTCCAGAGGGCAGGGAGCCCACAAGCCCTCTTTTCTGGTGTGGTTTTGCTTCTTAAAGGTTAAGATTATGTTCTGGGCCGGGGGAGAGGGAGTTGAGGAGGTCTGCTATACCACAAAACATATTTTCACGAGACTGGCAGTCTCCTAACAGTTGAAACACTGCCGGGTTGAAGAGAAAATAACCCACAGATTCAGGTCCTTTAAGAAAAGGGAAGGAACACGCTGCGTGAGGTTACACAAACTTTTCTCCTTAAGAAACGGAGCTAAAACCACCCAGGCATCGGGGGCAGCTTCCTCAGCGTTGAAGGGACCTGCGCTTTTAGAAAGGGCTGAGCAGGCGCAAACTGGGCTCACGGAAGGATGGGAAACGGAGGCTGTGCCTCCCAAGTCACAGCTGAACCTTCGTGAAATGGTCCCAAAACCTACAGCACCCTTGTGGTGGGAGGGGGCTGCTCTTCCCAGCTGTGGTCCCCGGGCTGGGCACCAAGATGTCCACCATCAAGCTCTGCAAAAGGTCCTGGGCAGGGGATTGAGCTGAGCTGCTGCAGCCTGGGTAGGCTGTGCCAAGTCTCTGTCCTCTGCTGTGGTGGCTTTGACCTGGTTCCTCCCATTGGGCATGGGTGGCCTGAACTCAGCTGTGGCATCAGCTGTGGTGAACACGCCAAGGACATCAGGTCTAGAGAGAGCGGATGCAACATTCTCCTCTTCCCTGCCTGCCCACAGAGGTCCTCTAAAATGATCGCAGAACCCCAGACTGGTGAGGGTTGGAAGGGCCCTCTGGAGCTCCCCCAGTGCCACCCCCTGCCAGAGCAGGGGCACCTCCAGCAGTGGCACAGGACGGCGTCCAGGCGGGTTTGGAATGGCTCCAGAGGGGGAGACTCCCCCACCTCTCTGGGCAGCCTGTGCCAGTGCTCTGCCACCCGCACAGGAGAGAAGGCCCTCCTCAGGTTGAGATGGAACTTCCTATGGTCAAGTGTGTGCCCGTTCCCTCTTGTCCTGTCACTGGGCACCACTGGAAACAGACTGTTCCCATCCCCCTGGCACCCTCCCTTTGGGTATTTATAAGCATTGATAAGATCCCCCCTCAGTCTTCTCTTCTCCAGACTGAAAAGCCCCACGTCCCTCAGCCTTTCCTCATCAGAGAGATGTTCCAATCCCTCTGTAGAACCTTCATGGCACCTCTGCCTTGGGTGGCAGCTCACCTGCACCAGCTCTTCCTTCATCCCAGCGTAGTTTGACCGAGACGTGTGGTCAAATAGCCCCAAGATTAGGGAGTTTAAGGGCAAACCCTAGAGCTCGGCAAGGCATCTGAGCTGGAGGTGCACCTTGGGACAGGCAGCATTCGGGCAGACGTGAGCACATGGTGTTTCTAAGGGAGGATGAGCAGCCGGAGACCCGCGAAAGAGCTGCTTCAGCCACAAAACTCTGCCTTTCGCTCAGCTCTGGAGGCGGTGGTACCTTTGACAGAAGGAAAAGTCCCCAGTGGAGAGGCGGCAGGAGAATTACTGGGACAAATGAGTGGGTTTCTAAAAACGAGAACTTTTTCTTTATTTCGGGAAAGGGAACATAAAATCCAGAGTAAAGCTCAATGGGAGGGGACGGGAGTCTTGCGAGCAACCTTGGGGATTTCTGCTCATCCCGTTGCTGCAGAGCCATCCCAAGAGTCATCTCCAGGGCACGCAGCCGCAGGGCCACCACGCAGCCCGGCCACGAGGGCCACCAGAGCCTGGGACGGGGGATCACCCTCCAGACGGGGCTTTCGGAGGGACCATCCTGCTCCGTGCTCCGCAGAGGAGGCTGTAAAACCTCGGTGTTCCTAGCAGAGCGGGACACGAAGGAGGGATGGGGAGGAAGAGCCCTGGGAGCTCCCAGCGCAGGATGAGGGAACATTGCCATATAAAGAAGCAATAAAAACAACTGGCTCGAGGCTTTGCTGTTCCCCCTCCGCACTCCCCAGCATCAGCTCCTGGCTACAGCCAGTGCCCTACAGCAGGACCACGGCGGGGGGCTCAGCGTGGCTGGGGTATGGCTGATGTCCTTCCTCTGGAAGGGTTGGTGGACATCTCCGCCACACCACCCTTTCAGCCCCAGCATTTAAAAAATTTCTCTGTCTCCATGCAAAACCAGGGCTGGGCACGCGACGAGGAGCAGTTTTGGGTGCTGTAGGGCTGCTTAAACCCTTCAGGGGCAGAAGGAACATCCCTGTCCCCAGGGAGAGCTGCCTCCCGGCGCTAGCAAGGTCCACCACCATCCTCCTCTGACTGCATCCCGTGAACGGGCACTGAGGGCCAGGGGACCACCGCCTTTCCAAAAAGTCCCTCGCAGCTAGCTTTTCCCCCTACCTGCAAAAAAAAAAAATCCATGCACAGATGTGCTGGTCTGCTAAAGCTGCCCACCCTTGAGGCCATGCTGGAGGACCTCCACTAGCCACTGCGTGGCCACCTCAGCCCTCCTGGCTTTGCTGGAAGCTGCGATCTCACGCAGACCTTCAGCTTTGGAGTTTGTTTGGTTTTTAGTTGGGGGCCCTTTTCCGTGACAAGAGAGGGCTCGGAACCAAAACCCAAACAAACGCATAAATGTTTAAGGCTCAAAGGCCAAAAAAAAAGTAAATAAAGTAAACAGTAAGAAAAAAAAATAAATCTCAAGTTTTCCTTAACCCGGTCTTGTGCTTCGGGGTTGGCCAGACGGACAGTGTTTATCAGTACCAGTTTAGCAGATACTTGTAGCCAGAGAAGCCGATGGCTTTTGTGGCCCAAAGAGACAAGGTCTAGCGAAGCCAACGCAGGGCTCCCGCCAGATCTTCACTCATCCGCGGGGCATATTGCAGAGGAAAAAGCAACGGGAGGAAGGAAAAAGAGCAGAGATCCTCTTTGCGCGTCCCTGGGCAGGCAGGTGGGTCTGTGCTTCGCTGGATACACCGGGCTCTGCTCCTCCTGTGGTTTAGGGACCCCCGCTGAGGTGGCAATGGGTCCCTCCAGCAGCGTGGTGAGTGCTGGAGGCTCATCCTGACATGGACCGGGGATGCTGCAGGGATGGGCACGGGCCCCAGGTTAACCCTGCCCCGTAACCTCACCTGGCTCGCCCTGCCTCAGTTTCCCCAACCTACAGCATAAGGCAAACCAGTCCTTTTTTGGTCCCTCCAGGGAGGCTCTGCAGAGCCACGCTCTCCCGGGGGGTGATGAAATGGAGACCCCAGCACTTCCCTCCCCTCCGAGCCGGCACGAAACGCCTGGTCCGGTGCAACGCGGGGCACAGCCTGGCCCCATCTGCTCCCCCCCCCCCCCCAGGAACCCCAAGCTAGCAAGCATGGAGAAGGCACTTCACCCTTGTCAGCCAACCTGGTTTAAAATAGCCCCCGCTCCCCGCAGCATAAATAAGAAACCCACCGAGTTCCACTGTTTCGCCCCAGCTGGGGATCACTTCCCCAGAGCTGAGGCTTTCACCCCCACCCCCCCAAAAAAAAAAGAAAAACCAAACCAAAAAAAGCTCTAATCCTTCCCCTCTACAGCAGAGCAACGGATTACAGCTCATTTAGCGAAGTCCCACTCGCCACGCAATTACACCCTGCGTATATCTATTATTCCCATTGCGCCCGAGTCTTCTGGTTAATATACTATTTTAATCAACTCAAAGGATTAAACGCCATTAAGGACCCAGGAGGACGGTCTTTTCCAGCTGCAAGCGGAGGACGCTGAGGCCGGGCATGTGCGTGCCGCCGCGTCCTCTCGGGGCTGGGCTGGTTTCGGGGGCAGAGGAATGGGGGTAACGGGGTTGGCGGGGGACCGGGCTTTCCCCTGCGTGGCTGGCAACGGTTTAGTCGGTAGAGCCCGTAGTTAACGGAGAAAAAAAAAAGTAGGAGACAAGTAAACAGGAAACTGTTTCGCAACCCTCCGCTCACCAAACCTTCCCCCGGTTCGGCTCAGCCCCGCAGCCCTCTGCCACCGACGCTGCCCGTCCCGAAGCCTCCCCAAGGGATGGCGGGGGGGGGTCTCCGCTGGCTCCCGGGCTGCCCCGCATCCCACCGGGTCTGTTTTGCGCGTGCTGTTGGTGCGGCAGCGAGTCTGGCACCCGAAAAAAAGCCGGACCGTAGCTCGGCCGGCCGGTTTGCTCCCCCATATTTCACAGCAGGCTTTGCGTGGGATGGGGGGAGGTCTAAGGGTTCCTGCGTTTACCAGCGGTTTTGGAGCAGGCAGAGAGACAGAGCCGCCCTGACATTTGTAACTTCTTTTTTTTTTTAATTTTTTCCTCTAAAACTTGCATATTTTTTTTTTTTACGTTCGCTTACAACGCAGCTGGGCTTCCAGCTTCTCCTCCGGGTAAGGAAGTGGAAACGTCTCGTTTGACTTCAGTCACTTTAATGGAGCAGCTCCAAAGCTGAAGAAACCCAGGGTACAGCCAATGTTTCCCCCATGGGCGTTCCCAAAAATATTATTGTTCTTTGCATGCCTGGAGAGGATTTAACACAAAACCCCAGGGGAACCAAAAAAAAAAACCCAAAACAACAAAAAAAAATCAATAAGACACCCCACGCGGCAGCCTTTTAACTGTCATTTTGCTCCAGGGGAACTGAGGTCCCCAGGTCCTAGCTTGGAAGGATTCCCAGTCTTCTAGAAGTCAAAAACAGGCCAGGAAAGAACTTCTCAGCACGCCAGAAAGCTGAATGCCTACCAACCTCATCGGGGTTATGATAAGGGCTCGGTGCCTTCTGCCAAATATCTCCGTGCTCATGTCCCTCCCTCCTCCCCCCCGACTCAATTTAGCATTGTGGCTCACTCCACCTCCCAGCAAACCGGGCTTTTGCAGACTCTGGAAAGCAGAGATGTTTCCTTGTGACGGGATGTATCTGTATTCGCCAGGAGTGGTGAGGTCTTGGCACCAGGGACCTTCACCGTAGGCAGTTCTCCACCCTCCCTCCCTCTGCAGAAGCTGAGGTCATCCGTCAGTGTCGTGGAAATGAAGGACAAACCGCCCTCTCTCCTGTCAAGCAGAGAGCTGGCAGGAGTCAGGAAACCTCCCCTTGTTCGTAGGTTTACTGGCAGACACCCCAGCGGTGCTGGTTCCTGCTGGGAGAGTGTGGTTTTCTGGCTGGGCATCCTCTCCTCCCCACGCAGGGGTCTGCCACCGCCCGGGAGGGCTGACCTGCACCTCCACGGCTCTTTCTAGCCCTGCTGTGTCCTGCAGCACCATCTTCTTCTGCTTGGAAGCTGCTTCCAAACTTCCCAGAAGGCTCCTGTGGTTGCACGGGCACGCGCGGTCTCCAACCAACATCTGCTGTCCCGTTTCACAGGTCAGGCAGTCAGTATTGGGGTCCAGAAACCCCAGCCCTGGCCGGGCTCTGGGATCTGTAACGCCGGGTCTTGCTGGAAGCAAGGCTACAGGGAGGCTTCAAGTGACTTAAGGAAGCAGGCAGAGCCTGCAGGAGGTGGAGAAACACTGGAAGTCTCCATGAACTAAAAAGCTTTGATCTGTGTGCCATCAGCTCTAGCTACGATTGTCCCTTCCCTTCCCTTCCCTTCCCTTCCCTTCCCTTCCCTTCCCTTCCCTTCCCTTCCCTTCCCTTCCCTTCCCTTCCCTTC
>VUYV01000763.1:122402-132446 GCA_008711295.1 Anarhynchus alexandrinus | reverse complement strand
GGATGGGATGGGGTGAGATGAGATGGGATGGGATGGGATGGGGTGGGATGGCTGCTCCAGACCTGCCATCTGCCCAAGGTGTTTCTCGTCGCACGGCACACATGTTTCACAGCGCCCGGGCAGCCTGCCAGCCTGCTGCCAGCCAAACGGAATTACACAAGAGGCAAAGCAGAGCTAAATTTATACATTAAACACAGAATCGCCCAGAGAGGGGGCCGGCTCCCCCGGGCGATCTGGCAGAAGTCGCCGCCACCCCCCTCCCCGTCGCTGCCCCCGCAGCCTGGAGCCATCCTGAACCGCACATACAAATTAAAAACTGTTGGTTTGGAGCAATTCAGATGCCCGCAAAACTATTTGGCAGGGATATTTTAAAACTTGTGACCACTAGCTGAGTGCATGATGTGCTGTCCGGTTTGGGCAGGGTTTTTTTTTGTAAAAACAGAGCCAGTGGCTCTTTGTCCAGCCACCCCAAGCTGCGGTGGATACAGGAGACTGTCAACGTACAGCTCCTGCAAAATAAAGGTATTCGTTAATACTCCCTCACTCCCTGTTCACCAGAGACATGTTGGACTCTGGTTTAACTCGGGTAAGAGCAACGCGCTGCAAGTAAGAGCATCCTCAGCCTCTCCCTGGTGTTGGCGTGATTTTTAATTCCCAGAAAACCCCGGCTCTGCCAGGATGCCACCACGAGCCGCGTCCAGAGCTGGAGCGGGCTGTGCTCTCTCTTAGTCCAGGGTACAGTTTTTGCCTTGTTCCTGTGCGGCTCCATACTCCTCCTCAGCACGGTTATCAGCTTCCCGAGCGTTCCAGCTGCAAACACAGTGTTTTTCAGCCCCGCAGGTGGCTTTTCAGCCAAGGCGTCCCAGCTGGGAGCTGAGAACCCGCTGAGCTCGGGAGCCCGCACAGCAAATAGCTGGATAAAACCCTAAACTGATAACACGAGCCCACGAGGGTGACCTCAGCTTTATTCGCACAAATATTCCCTGACCGCTCACTTTTCAATACTTCTCCCCGGCGGTGTCGCTGCCGTTCTGAGGTTTCCTGCCCCAAACAGTCCCTGCTACGGCTAACCGGGCTGGGCAGGCAGCGAGGAGCTCCCGCAGCGGGACGCGGCAACACGCTCATCTTCTCCCACGCGAGATTTCGCAGCGGAACACTGAGAAACATCGCTATGGGGAATTCGGCGGAAAGCAAACGCCCAACCAGCTCTGAAAGTGCTCCCGGAGCAGTCTGTTTCCAGTGTTGCCCAGTGACAGGACAAGAGGGAACGGGCACAAACGTGACCATAGGAAGTTCCATCTGAACCTGAGGAGGGCCTTCTCTCCTGTGCGGGTGGCAGAGCACTGGCACAGGCTGCCCAGAGAGGTGGGGGAGTCTCCCCCTCTGGAGCCATTCCAAACCCGCCTGGACGCCGTCCTGTGCCACTGCTGGAGGTGCCCCTGCTCTGGCAGGGGGTGGCACTGGGGGAGCTCCAGAGGGCCCTTCCAGCCCTCACCAGTCTGGGATTCTGGGATTCTGGGGGGAGTTATCACCAGTTCATTACCTCAGCAGGGAAGCACAGCCCGCGGGTGCCGCAGCAGTCCCTCTGCAGAGTGGCTGCAGTCGATATTGCCATTAACAGCACTGCTGGTGGAAGAGACACCACCGGTGTGAGACACGGGGCTGGCTCCGAGCCGGGAGGGCTTCCCAGCGCTTAAGGGTGCAAGCTGGAAAGGGTGGGGGGGCTTTGCAAAAAGCCGTGTGCCCCGTAGCGATGTGTTTGCCGGAGCCCGAGGCGTGGGAGACACGGGGTACGTTGGTCTTCTCAGCCCCAGGCTGGGACTGGAATGCCCTCCCAGCTTCGGGCCAGTGGGTTAAGAAAGATGTTGATGAGGCTGGAGGAAGTCCAGAGGAGAAGCACAAATAATAAGATGAGGTTCAGTAACCATAGCTTCTTAGGAAATGTTAAATAAGCGGGGGTTTGTTTAGTCTGGAAAGTAGAAGTTGTGAAAACAGACCACCGTCAGGCAAAGTTTAATTATAAAACGGATGGTAATCAATTGCACTGTGAAGTCGCTGGAGAAAGGATGAAAATAGAAACACTTAATTTGCTGTTTGGGGTTGGACGGCACTAAAAGCTTTCTACCAGCTACAGCAGTAACGTGCAGCACCGGCGCGGCAGGTCCCCGGGGGAGGACCGGTATCTCCTTCCTGGCAGATTTAAGGTTAGACAAACATTCGTCAGAGATGATCCCTTAGGATCCTGCGTCTGTGAGCTGCGAGAGGGAGGATTAATACATCCATCCACTCCCATTGCCCGGGCAGGCCCCTGAAATTATGGACTCTAAAACCAGGGGCCAGACCTTTGAGTCCCAAGGCAAGACGCATCACCAATATTTTAACAAGGGATGCCACTGAATCCAGCCGAAGCCTGGAATAAATATCCTGCCACGCGTTAAGTCCTGACAGAGGAGAGGCAATAGGTCCAGCGGTTTAAATGCAAACGCTTTCTCGCCAGACCCAGCAGTGACAGGTCCGCAGGGATGCTCTTTGCCTGCACCCGCCACCCCGCTGGGTGAGACCACCTTGGAGCCTCGTGAGCGTGACCGAGGAGGGGATGCTGCTCTCTCGTTTCCGTCTCAGCCTTATCTCTGATCTTGCTGTTTTGCATTACCTTCTCTTCCTCTTCTCTGCCGGTGCCTACCTGCACACCCCCCTCCCGCTGCTGCTGCCTAGGAGGTCTTCTCATTAGCCCGCACCTCCACCCACAGCCCTATCTGAACTGGCATCTCTTTCGGCTTGCTGCAGGAAATGAGCGGGGAGGGGGCATGTGCACTGCACCGAAATTTAAGCATCTTGCCATATAATAAACAGAGGGTGGAGGACTTTACCAGGCAACTGAAAGCACCCAAATGAGGCTTTTGGTGCCAGGTGAGACCCTACTGGAATACTGTGTCCGGCTCTGGGGCCCCAACATAACAAGGATATGGACCTGTTGGAGCGGGGCCAGAGAAGGGTCCGAGGGCTGGAGCCCCTCTGCTGGGAGGACAGGCTGGGAGAGTTGGGGGGGTTCAGCCTGGAGAAGAGGAGGCTCCGGGGAGACCTTATAGCAGCTTCCCAGTATCTGAAGGGGCTCCAGGAGAGCTGGGGAAGGACTTTTTACAAGGGCATGGAGTGATAGGGCGAGGGGGAATGGCTTCAAACTGGAAAAGGGCAGATTTAGATGAGATATTAAGAAGAAATTCTTCACTCTGAGGGTGGTGAGCCCCTGGCGCAGGTTGCCCCGAGAAGCTGTGGCTGCCCCATCCCTGGAGGTGTTCAAGGCCAGGTTGGACGGGGCTTGGGGCAACCTGGGCTGATGGGAGGTGTCCCTGCCTATGGCAAGCGGGTGGAACGAGGTCATCTTCAAGGTCCCTTCCAACCCAAACCATTCTGTGATTCTGTCCGTGAACTCATGCAACTCAGTAGCTTGCAGAGTTGCCTCTACTCACGCGCTCTTCAAGGAGTCCCAGATTGCCCTGGCTTTCCAGCCCCCAAGACCCTCAGCCTGGTCTGCAAGCACTGAACTGCGTGTGACAGTGATGGTGTCCCCTCCACTTAGCATCTTCTGCAACCCCACCACCACCCAGGAGCCAGGCAGCCACAGCCCGTCCCTCCCATGGGATGCAGGGGGAAAGAGCAGTGAAGGAGGACTCCTGCCAGGCGCTTTCTCCTTCATGTCTTCACAAAATACTGTCGGTTTTCTCCTCTAGACCCTTATTTCTAAGGTGAAGCTACAGCTCACCATAGGGCCACCAAAACCAGACCATCTGAAGTTACCCCTCTACAGCCTTGCGGTGTCTTTTTGCCCTTCGCCCCCCACAAGACGACTGAAATCAGCCTTGATGTGAATTTTAACAGGGAAGAGATGGCGACAGGCTTTGTCTTCCTCCCTCGTCTTTCCTCCTGGCGATCCCGCGGCGTGTCTTCACCAGGCTGGCTTCTCCCTGCGCGCGGGGCAGCGCCCGCCCTCACCTGCCTGCGTAGCTGACAAGGAGATGTAATCCAGGTTTACGTTTCACGGCATTTGACATCTGATCTGAAACAAAATCCAGAGCTTTTTTTTTCTTTTTTTCTTTTCTTCTGGAGAACAGAACCAAATAAAATAAAAAAAAAAAAAAAAATCAAGCCATTATTTAAATAACCGGCGGATGGGAGCTCAGTGACACCGATTTAAAGGGATTTAGCTCCAACCTTAAAGCCTGGTGGGCTGCAATTCTCTGATTAATTCCTCCACAAACGACAGGGGTAAAAAAACATCCCGGCCTTGACCCTGCTCCTGCTAAATTTGCTTTGGAGGGAGCGAGCCTCCGAGGACGGGCGGAGGCAGGAGTGGCTGGACCGCGGGGTTCGGCCGCTGGCGGTCACGCTGACACTGGAGCCTTTCCACCCATCCCTTGACCTTTTTCTTCTCCAGGCGTCTCCTCTTGCCTGTCTCCCTCCGGGCTGCGTGACCCTCATCTCGTTATCGCTCCTTCCTCAGCAATATGAACTCAGCGCTGGACATACTCTGTAAATCAAATCAGACCCGAACGATGCTAAAGGAAAACTGAGAAGCTTTCTAATAATGAAGAAACCAACGGGGATTAAGTGCCCGTCTAGAAATGATACATGGGCGGACTGAAAATGCAAACTATGACCTTAGAAAACAAGATCAGGAGGAGAGGCTTTACCAGGCGGGAGCGGGCAGAGCGCGTGCCCGGCTCCGTCTCCCGCCTTTGGCAGCGCCCGCCGGAGGGGTTTCAGACCGAGGTGGAAGACACCCCCGGTCCGGTTTGCTTTAGCCCCGCTCTGGGAGGGTTCCTCCTTCCCCTCAGCTTGTGGGCGATGCTCGGTACCCTGCAGCATCGCGGCTTCTGGCTCTTAGCGTGATCAATCTTATCTAAACTAACTTTGGAAGAGGGGGTTTTCCATTAAAAACACGTGGTTTTGTGATTGTGGCAACGCTCCCGTCGTCTTTCTCCATCTTTCTGTCCTCTTCAGCCTTTACTCTCCCCATCTCACCCTCTTCATTGTAAAACGCCCTTCGTGCCTTTCACAGTTTTGCTGCGTGGCTTCAGGCAGGCTTCAATGTTGTCTGTCTGTCCCGAGGACCAAACTTAGAGCACCACTCTACTCCCTAAAGGTATTTTTTCTATATTCTGCAGTTTCTTATCCCCCTGTCCAACATAATCTCCTGGCTGTGCCTCCTCCGAGTGCTGAGCCAGCATTTCTTCATCTGCTCATCATTACACCGGGGCGGGGCGGGGGTGTCTTCTCTTTTATTTTTTCTCTCTCCTGAGTCACTAAGGCTGATTTAAAACCCACCAAAGTGTACGAAAAGTTCAAGCGACGTTTTTCCAACGTGCGCAGCTTTTCACTGCTTGCCATCTCCTCGACCCCGCCGGCAGGCTCTTCGTTAGCGTACCTCCACGAGGTTCCCCCCGCTGCCTTTACTAGCCCCGGCCAGCCGACATTATTTTCTAGTCCCTGCAAAGTTTCTCCACTTGACTGTTCGCCCTTTTCCCCTCGCGCCGTTAATAAAAGACTTTCACCCTCAGATGGACTCTGGGGGATGTCCTATCATTATATTATTTATACGTTGAGAATGAACTCTTGATTCCGTTTCTTCTTTTCGCCGTCTTAATAAGCTTTTAATACACTGTGGAAGTCAGACAATCCCCCTTTGGCTATTGAGTTTCCTTAAAAGCCTCTTTGACGGCCTTTATCAAAAAGCACTCAGGAAAACGTATTAACTGTTCTCCATTATCCACTATTTTGTTGACTTAACATAAGATGAACGGATTTTTTTTTTTTTCCCTGTGTATTAGAAGCACGCAGGCGGTTTTTAATTCTGCCTTTAATTATTATTTCAATTTGCTCGCTCCGTACAGAAGCAGTTACAACTCCTAAATGGATCTTTGCAAACACGCTCAGGTGAACCATTTATTTGCTGAAAAATGCAGGTTTGGGGTTAATTAAGACTAGTTGCAAATTCATCAAAAAGTACAGGAAATAGTGCTGAAAAGCCTTTTTTTTGGCATGTGAAAAATGCGTTTCCTTCTGCAGCTTTTAAACTAAGTACTCTAATTTCCCCTTTTCAAACAGTATTTCAAGATTAAGTGTAATTTTAACCTGCCTCTCCGCATTGTATTAATGGGTTTCTGGGGAAAATTTCTTTTCAGTAGCAACCGGCTAAAACCAGAGAGGGAGAGATGTCTTGTTTCAGCCCACTATTCTTCCGCAACAAAACCAAAGGAATTAATAAACCGTTTGGGGCTGTCCTCCAGACCTTCCCCTCCTCCTCTGCAAGCAGAAAACGGGTTGTCTATACCTTTCTACAGCTCAGGTTGTCAGGGATGAAAACCAGGGGCTGTCCTCCAGGCCTCCAAGGAGCAAGAGAGAAGCTCCTTCCCTCCTCCGGGTGGACAAGGCATGAGGAGGGACGTGGTTGTTGGCATCTCCAGGCTTGTGACCCCCTCAAGAGTAGCAAGGGAGACCTTCAAACCCAAGGGGACCCAGTTGGTCTGCTCAGAAGTCTTCCTCATCGCAGGGGAAGGCATGCACTAGCCCATCGCCTTGTCCCTGCACCTACAGGGCATCTTTGAAAAAAAATCTTCCCTTCAAAAAATTGCTGGTTATTAACCGAAATAGTAAGGTGGGTTTGAGCTGGTGAACTTTTTCCTGGATTAAGAGGGGGTGACAGCTTACTTTCTACTTCAAAAAGGCATTAAATGTTCCAGAGGGGTGCAGCAGGGTACTCCCAGAGACATTTCGAAAGAAGGCCGTGTGTAAAACCTGTCTGGGTTCATGGTGCTCATCCAAGGGAAAATCCCTGGAAATAATTTCTCGTGGGACAGGACCGTGGCGCTCTTTTTCTTTCCCTGTATCCCTCCCAAATGGGTGTGATCGTGTGAAGAGAGGTCACCAGAAAGCCGTCACGGTGGAGCGGAGAGCCAGACCCACACCTTCTCCTTTGTTTCCAGGTCCTGTTGTGCGAGGCCAACTCTCCAGGCAGCTGTGCAGGCACTGCAGCCTTCCAGGTAAAAGCACTGTGAGGGATGTCCTGGGGCAAGCCTGGGGGCGGGTGAGGGTGCCGGTGAAGATGGGGATCCAGGTCTGTCTGGGCAAGGAGGCATCTAGAAGATTTGAGATTCAGTAGTGGATTTGTGCTACTTGTGATTCCCAGGTGGCCCAATGCTTGGTCTCACTGGCCATCAGAACCTTCTCGGTGGCTTCAGTCCCTTCACCCCACTCACAGGATATCATCTACGCTGTTGTGTTTGTTGGACAAACTGGGTTGGGGATGTGAAGAGGAGCGGAGCCAACACATTTAGAATCATAGAATGGTTTAGGTTGGAAGGGACCTTAAAGATCATCGAGTTCCAACCCAAAAGAACTTCAGTGTGGACTTTGAAATTCCCAAAATTCCCAAATCCTGGGGTTTAATCTCTTCAAAAGGTGATCAGAGCTGGGTTAGCTGGAGAGGAGGCATGAAGGACAGGCAGCCACCTCTCATAAAAGCCTTTAACGTTTGAGCAGGGACATTTAATAAGATGTTCCAGTGAGCATCTGCGTGCGTGGAGATGCTGGCCAACGGGGCGGTTTGAAGGACGCTGTACCTCACTTGAAAGCCCAGCCTTCCTCTTGCACTGCTCAGCTTGCGCTTGGCTGCCGGCGCTACACAGGGAGATTTTATTCTGCACATTCCGCAGCTTTTGGGAAAGGCCGTACTCCAGAACCACAAATAGTCGTTGCCCAAAGGACTTCACGCTCCAAAAAGGAAATGGAAAAGGGAAAACTGCAGCTGTAACATGGAAGGGAGGCTTCCCAGGGCTGGAACAGACGCTGGCAGATTTTCCAATGAGTGATATCTTGGCCTCAAACTCTCTTTGAGTAGGAAAAGGCGCAAAGAGTGGGAGAAAGGTGAAGTGGGAGGAAGATTTTGCCGGCTGTAGGCTTTGTCTCTTTTTGGGGGTGAGGTGGGTTTAGTTCTCTGCAAGTTGCTTCATCTCTCTATGGTTTACTGCTAGAAAGAGATGATGATGCTTCTGCTGTCTACTCTGGCTGGAGAAGGAGTATTTGTTTGTACATATGGGCTGGACCCCGGCATAAGGTGCTCAGTTGGACCCAAGGGTCTACCTAGTGCATCTCTGTGCATTGGGACAGGCTTCAGCTTGGGTAATTGATGGGGCTGCAGTGATTTTGGCCCACCTCAGCTCTCCAAACTGACCCCAAAAGAGAAGGGAAATCCATGAAGTCTGGTGTGAGGCTCCAAGAGGAAGGGGCTCACCAGGAGCACCAACACACAGAGCACACCTGGCCACGTTACTGCGTTGTCTGACCCCAAAGTACTCACCGATCTGGGTCAAGCTGGACAGAGCTGCTGCAAAACAGGACAAAAGTTTCTGGAAGGAGGAGAAAGAGGAGAGGCCGTCTCCCCCTTTCTTCTCACCCAGAAGCTGAGACTCTGCTTGGATGAAGGAAATGTGGGTCCATGCTACATGTACAGGTATCCCCCGCTCAGTAGGGACAGGCTGTGCCCTTCCTGGGGAGCCTTCTTAATTTAAGCCTTTTGCTTAATTTAGGCCTTGGGAATTTAAGCCTTTTGCTTTTCTTAACCAAATGCAAAATGCAACTATTCCCTTTGGTGTTGAGCAAAAAAACAAAACAAAACAAAACCAACGGTTTGGCACGAAGAACGGTTTCCAGTTTGCTCTTTCCCCCAATATATTAAGAGTTGTAGCGATTCCCACCTTTCCCTTTTGCCTTCCTGACACCAACACCCCCACCTCGGCCAGCAAACGAGCAGTCTGCCAACCCTGCCTGGGATCTCCCCACGAGGCCATTAGTATGTGGAATTTCTGCTTGGCAAAAACATCTCGAGAGGAAGCGAGTGCAGTTACGTCTGCATGGAAAGTGCCGATGGGGCTGCTTTCTGAAAGCAACTCCTGGAAAATTCAGAGGAAAGCAGATTCCTGTGTGGAGAATGACAGCTGAAAGCCATTTTTGTGCAGCAGACGCTGCCAAGGAACGATCGCTGGGAACAGCATGTTCATATGTGTAGTCCTCCTGGAAATGATGACCCAGGGAACACCTTCCCGACCTTTCCTCATTGACTCCCTTACGAGTGCTGCCTTGAGGCTCTGGAAAGCTCTTCCACTTTGCACACTGGGGATGTGGACAGGAATTAGTTGGGTTTTTTGTAAACCGGTGATCCCAAAGGACAAGGATCACTTGGGTGGGGCGCTGTCTTCCATACAAAAGGGCAAAGTACGGCTGGGTTTCAGCAGGAAACAGCAAGGTTGGACAAGCTGAACAGCTTTCCCTGGAGATAGCAAGGACCCTGAATAAGTGAAAATGTTGAGCCAAGACAACGCTGTCCTTTCTGCCATCTCCTCATTGCTGAAATGGACTTTTCAGCTATTATGGCTGAAGCTGTGCCTCAATGAGGGAAAACAGCTCGGGGAAGCGGCCTGTGTGGCCACAGAAGGGTAGGATATAAAGTTTTAGCTCAGGAGAGGGGGTTCCCTCTCAACCCTGGACAGGTCTTGGTGCCTGCTGACCTCCGTTTCCCTGCTCATGAGGTGGGGGGAGCATTGACCTTCTCACTGTGGGATGGACAGTCGCAAGGCTTTTGGCACCAGCAGGCACAGATGACCCTGCTCTGATAGCCTCATCCCTCACACGGTGTCAGGGAAAACAGGGGGCTTCTGGTTTATTTGCTACAGTCTTTTTCCTCCTTGTGGAAAGAGATTGGCAAGTGACCAACAAAAATCCATATTCCTTTAATAACGTCCTCCTCATGGTTCAGTCCTGCAGATGGACAAGCCAGGGTCTGGATTTCCTCAAGCCCTGCTCTGGCTGACTCCAACGGAGAGTTCATTTCCTGTCTTTCCTCCCCATCCCTTCTTCTTTCTCCTCTCCTCTCCTCTCCTCTCCTCTCCTCTCCTCTCCTCTCCTCTCCATCTTACTTTGCCCACCACCAAAGACGGATCTAACCCAGCACTAAGACCAAGAGCGCCAGCCAATTGCAATAAGCCTAGG
>VUYV01000763.1:82594-117762 GCA_008711295.1 Anarhynchus alexandrinus | reverse complement strand
GTCTTGATTTTTTTAGGTAGTTCCTGGCTTAGCCTGCCTATTCCCCAGCCTTCAGAAACGGAGCCCAGCCCAAAAAAACACATGTCTTCTTCTGAGCCCATCCTGGATCTCAAGACAGACACTGCAGAAGCAGGTGAGAAACACACCGCTTTGCTGTCCCGGGTGCCTGCAGTCACACCATGCAGAGCCACACACTGGTCGTCTTGATGGACCCACACTTAGCAAGAGGCACTCGATAGGGATGCGTGCTCCTGCCAGCCCCATGTCATGGTCTCTCCCTCTTCCTGCTGTATTCCATTCTTTCACCCCAAACGGCCTGATTTGCTCCCGATTCCAGTTATGCCAATGCCAAGCTGGGGTCAGGCTTGGAGTCAAAGGCACGTTGGCTTGCACTCGCTTCAGGGAGGTCCAGGGAAGACGGGATGTGGGCTTGAGGTTTCATGTATGCAGGGTTTCTTCACAGCCTGCTTTTGCCCCGCTGTGCAACCTGGGGTGCTCTTGGTTAGCCCCCATGACCCTAATGCTCAGCTTTATCACTGGAGGGTGGCAGGGCATCTTCTGGTCCAGGCGGTGCAAGGTCTGCACTCATGAGCATCAGTCCTGGGCAAGGTGGGCCCTCCGAGTCACCCCCCTCCCCAGACGAACCTGTACTGTTGAATAGTTGCTGTATATTTAAATAAGTCATAAGTTGACAGCAGGGCACTATAGGATCACCCACACTCAACAAGTTTCCCATGCTGAGCTGCTTCCAGAAATTGGTTTCCCACTGCGCATGCCATGGCAGAAGAGCAGATGAAAAGGCTGAGTCACATCTCCTGGGTTGCAAGCATTCAGCCCTTTCCAAAACCGGGATGGCAAGCGATCGCCAATCTCCCGTTCACACATGAGCACCCTTGACCTCCTCCTGAGAACTCACAAGACAACCTCTGCTGCTTCCTGACACTGGAGATAGTAAAAATAGCTATTTGTTGGAATTTCCCAACAAGAGACATGAAGATGCAGATCCCAGCGTGGGGACCTGCTGCTTTGCTGGATTCACCTGCCTTTCCTTTGCTCATTTAGAAGGAACCCAGTGAAGCAGAAACCCGGCTGGTAGGCATTCATTTCTCGGGCTTCTAACCATATAAGACTTAATGTCCTTTCATGATGTTACAGCCAATGACCAGGAGAGCCCAAGAATCCCTTTTCTTGCCCAAATATCAATGCCAAACAATTTCTGTGCTTCATTTTTCATTTGCACTCCTTATCTTCTCTATAATCTTTTCAAAGCTGTGGATGCAGGCGGAACACTGTCGTCCCACCTCAGGGACATGCCCAGTGATGATCTTCTGTGGTCGGGGACAAATTCAACCTGGACAGAAATGGGTGGCCTGAGAAGAGTACAGACCCTCAAAGTCTGCCCGTGACCATCGGGAGCAAATTGGCCCCTCTTTTAAGCACGTGCTGAAGCATCTTTCTGGTTGCTGGGGGAAGGTTAAGGAATATTTCAGCTGTGAAAGAAACCCAGAAATTCTTTAAGGGCACAAAAAGGAGTGGTAACGACCGATGCGATAACTCACACTGTGACATCCATTTGGGATTTAGTGATGCTTTGCTCCAGGTAGACATTTCCACGACTAGTCCATGCCCTTGGAAAAACCTCCTGGCCTCTCCCAACTCGAAGAGCTCAGCACAGGGGTGGCTGGTCCTCACCTGCTCTTGTGCCCTGTGGCCTCCGAGCTGGGGACGCAGCTCAGGCTGACCAGGAGCTGCTCCTCTTGGCAGAGAAGCACCTCTTGAAAAGCATTTCCCATCCACAGTAGTGATGGCAAGAGGAAGCAGCCTCAAGTTGCACCAGGGGAGGTTTAGGATGGATATTAGGAAAAAGTTCTTCCCCAAAAGGGTTGTCAAACATGGGAACAGGCTGGCCAGGGATGTGGTGGAGTCGCAGTCCCTGGAGGTATTTAAAAGATGTGTAAATGTGATGCTGAGGGACATGGTTAAGTGGTGGGCTTTGCAGTGTTAGGTTAATGATTGGACCTGATGATCTCAAAGGTCTCTTCCAACCATAATGGTTCTATGATTCTACAACTAATTCCTGCCAAGAAATAGGTAGGTCTTACCCAAACTGATCCGCTTGACAAGAAGTGTCCAGTGAAAGCTGCTTTTGCTTCACATGGTATTGAAACGCCTCCCCTGGGCCAGATGTTTGGCTGATGTAAACCAGTGCAGCTCCACTGGCTTCAGTTACAGCAGCTGACAGCAGCTGAGGGCCTGGCTCTGCACCGTCACCGGAATTTGACCTCTCGTGTCTGAATCCGTCCTGCTTTGCCAAAACGAAATGTGTTATAATTCCCATCCCTGCCATAAATCTGGAGTCGCTGCACTCAAAAAAAGCATGATCAAATGAAGCAATCATGCAAAGGCTTGGTCCAATAAAACTGCTGTCCATCACGTACGTACCCACCACCCCTCATCTGGCTGCACTTTAGGAGGCGTTTCACAGTTGCTCCAAAGCGACTCCTCCAGCAGATCGCACGCACGTGCTGTTCTCGGAAAGGATTTTTCAAGGACCTGGGTCATCCCAGTATCAGGGGAAAGCCCAACTCCAGTGCCAGAGAAGGCAGCGAGAGTTGGGAGACCCACAGTGGGGTGAGGTGGGGAGGGTGGGGAATTTGCTGCTTCTTCCCCTCTCTTCCCCAGGAGTGCCAGAACTGATCCAGATTACTGCAGATGCTAAATTAATCAGCGATGTTATCACTTGGGTGAATATCCCCTGCTATCAATAGGAATATTTGGACTGCACAGATCCACACTGAGCAGGAAAATGAGTCTAAAACCGACAGCAGAGCTCGTACCCTTCCGAAACAACAGCAAAAAAAAAAAAAAAAAAAAAAACAAACACATAAAAAAAAAAAAAAAAAAAAAAGATATGTTTAGGAAAGATAAACGATTTCACGGGGATGGATCTGAATTGCAGCAATAAGCTGCGTGATGAAGGCAGTCCTGCCCCACGCGGGCAGCCGCCAGCCCCGGCACGGCTCGCCTGGCTCCTGCGGGCTCAGCTCCCGCGACGCCGGGGGAGAAGGGGAAAGAAGGAGGAGGTTAGAGATTAAAACGGTCACGGGATGGACTCAGAAGAGCAATTAGCCTGCTGATGGATATCAAGTCGGCGTGCACTGAGAGGTTTAGAGAGTGGCGAGCACTGATTTAGATCCCGGCGGGGGTTTGGCCCTGAATTAGCTGCAGAAACACACCCTTTGCGGTATTTCATAGAATCGTAGAATCATAGAATGGTTTAGGTTGGAAAGGACCTTGAAGATCACCGAGTTCCAACCCCCCTGCCATAGGCAGGGACACCTCCCACCAGCCCAGGCTGCCCAAGGCCACGTCCAGCCTGGCCTTGAACACCTCCAGGGATGGGGCCTCAACAACCTCTCTGGGCAACCTGTGCCAGTGCCTCACCACCCTCACAGGGAAAAACTTCTTCCTAATATCTAATTTAAACCTGCCCTCTTCCAGTTTGAAGCCATTCCCCCTCGTCCTATCACTCCATGCCCCAGTAAAAAGTCCCTCCCCAGCTCTCCTGTAGCCCCTTTAGGGACTGGAAGGCCGCAATAAGATCTCCCCGGAGCCTTCTCTTCTCCAGGCTGAACAGCCCCAACTCTTTCAGCCTCTCCTCATAGGAGAGGTGCTCCAGCCCTCACATCATCCTTGTGGCCCTCCTCTGGACACGCTCCAGCAGGTCCATGTCCTTCTTCTGTTAGGGACTCCAGAGCTGGAGGCAGTACTCCAGGTGGGGTCTCACGAGAGTGGAGCAGAGGGGCAGAATCCCCTCCCTCGCCCTGCTGGCCACATTTTGTGTGTTTTGTTCCATCTCCAAACAGACCCTGGGTACTGACAGAAGTCCCGTACCTCAAAAGGTGGCTTGGGTTAGATATCCGTCTGTCAATCATGTTAGACACACTGATTTAAATGCAGGAAAAAAAAAAAAGAGATCCAAATATCACAGCGTTCACATGCTGCGTTTCTCCCCTGCACACGTTTGGAGGACGGAGGCATTTCCACATGGCACCCGTTCCCCCAGTGCGTCTCTATATGCACAAACACTCAGCAAATACTTATTTTATTCAGAGGAACGCTCTTGAGGGTATTTTGTTTTTTGCAACCACACTGCCCGGTACCATGATCCTGCAAGCCAAATATCCTTGTAAGAGGTGAAGTTGTGACCTTCATACCGACAGGAGGTGAACAGGGCGATGTTTGTGAGCCCACCTCCATCATTTATACGCTTCCTAAGCTGTTCTTAACGTCTTTATCACAGAGGGCCTGGGAGGAGTGGGGGAACAGAGCTACTGCCCACCGAGGGCCGCTGCTGGGCATTGAGCATCCATGGCGCGCGTGGTACCAACACCAGCAGATACCACTGACCAGCTTTCCTCCACCTTTGAGAGGTGGACCTTCCCTCCAGTCAGCCCTCAGAAACAACCCTGAAATCCCCCATTCCTGAGCCCACCTTGCCTCCTCCTGACAGCAAAGGACAACCTGAACGACGGAGAAAAATCTGGATTTTTTTTTTTTTTTTAAGGCTGCAAGGTTGGGTCTTTCTTTAGTTTCTTTCTAAACTGCACCTTGCTGGTTAGATACTTCTTGCTGAGACGTTGCAACAGCAGGAACTGATTATAAAAATAGCAGCCAGGCAGAGCCAAGCGAGGTTTTCCGCCACCCGTGCAATGAGTTTTGGGCTCAAGCCACTCTCTGCACCTGCGCATCGCAGATAACCAACCTCGCCGGCGCTTTCTGCTGAGCTTGGTACCTTCTGCCAAGGGACCCAGCATCCCCGGAGGGCCAGCTCAGTGCTAAAGGCACTACCGGAGCTGCGTGGCAGGACCTAGGTACCAGCCTGAGAGCAAAGCCCATTGGCACGACCGCACGTGAAGCTCCCAGTGCCACCCGCCAGCTGGATTAACGCCGTTAAACAGACATTTTTAGAATATGCGAAGCAAGAGCAGCGCCTGTGCTGATAAATATATGTATATATATATATTGCTCCACGGGGCGTAGAAAGGACCTTGGGTTTTAGCAGGGAGGTATGAAACCAGCGGTTGGTTGTCTGTCCTGGTCCTGGCAGCCCCGGGTCCTGCCAGGGTTGCCATAGCAGTTAATCCATTCACAACAGTCCCCAGCGCTGCAGATTTAGCAACAACCTCCGCTGGCACAACCGGTGTAACTGGGGGTCTCGGGAACGCGGAGGCTACTGCTGCGTGCAAATAGGGTCAGAGACGTTTATTTATGCCGAGTCTTGTCCTTCTTCGATAAAATAAGGGTGATTGGAGCCAACCAGGAGAGCAGACACCAGTTTTCGGGCTCAGCTTGACTTTTCAATAAACAGTTCGGGCAGAGGCAAGACCTGAGACTGATGAGGTCCAGGAGCTTGCATGGAAGGGGCTGCTTTGCATGGGGCATGGGTAAGTTGCAGATACAGCCTCTGCATCCCGGTGAGCATCCAGCCTGTCCTGGTCACTGCTGGCCATGGGGGAGCTCAAGGCAGACACAGGATGGCGCTTCCCGGGGGAAGATGGATTCTCCAACCAGAGTTGGATTCTCCAACCAGAGTTCATGAGAAACATTTTGGACAAAGAGTAAATCTGTTTTCCGAATGCATTTTTAGGGCACGCGAAAACTTTGGTTGAAGTGAAGTGTTCAGGTCCACTTACACAAACTAAACGTGCTCTTCCA
This sequence comes from Anarhynchus alexandrinus, assembly GCA_008711295.1. Lineage (NCBI taxonomy): Eukaryota > Metazoa > Chordata > Aves > Charadriiformes > Charadriidae > Anarhynchus > Anarhynchus alexandrinus. The sequence continues at coordinate 112,044 of VUYV01000763.1, read as the reverse complement.
GCTCAAGTTTTGAAACTTTTCTCCATCTTTGCACCGCAACACCCTAAGTTTAAGAGGCTAGAAAGGAGTTTAATATGCTTGTAAAGGCACTGAGACATTCCTGTTTGACCCCAAGCGATGTGTTGTTGCCGCTTTTTCATTTAAAAACCGGAAGGAAAAATGCGGTTGAAATAAAGCCGTGGAACAGACACGGCCCGAGAGGCACAAAGCTCTGTTCCTACCCATGGTGGGGCTTTCCCTCTGACGCCTGGCTCTCTGCTTGGCTGCCGGGTAGGGGCTCAGAGAACGCTTTTGTTGGGGACAAAAAAAAAAAAAAGAAGAGAAGAATCTCCTTTTCTATTTTGAGGAAATTTGGGTCTCTGCAGCAAACGGTGGGAAAGGAAAAGCAATCTTTGAGGCCAACACAGTCCAAGTTGAAGATCCCCCATTTGTCTGGGGAAGCAGCCCGGGACCGAACCACGTGTCGGGACCGTACAACAACCCCCTTTGACTGGAAGCACCAGCACAGAGAAGCAAACCCAACAGTGCGATCCTGGGCCCTGGGCTCCGGGCACGTGATGAGCTCATCTCCCCATCAAGCACGCTGGAAAAAATAAAATGCTATCCAGAAAAGCAGCGAGGGGTCGGGACAGCGTGTGCCTCCCCCCGCGAAGCACCAGCTCACCGCGCGCGGGAGCCCGTTAATTGCACTCAGCAGGGCTTCTATCAGCGCCATGGGGCTGCGTCGGAAGTGTCACTTCTGCGCTCTAATTGATGCTCTGAAGCAGACAGAAGCGTCACACAGGAAGCAAAGTCTGAGAAAATTTTAAAAAAGAGGAGAAAAAACCATAAGAGATCTCTTTTCCTAGTTCAGTATCTGAGATGCACTCAGAAGAAGAGTTGTGAGGTGTCCTAGGATCGTTTTAGGAGCTGTACCCCCTTATTGCCAGCCACAGGCTGGCCCCACAGAGGCTCTCACTGACAAGACACACAAATGCGAGGGAAGCTTAAGCCTGAGGAAAAATGAAGTTATTCGTCCAAAGCTGCAGAGAAGATCAATGGCAAGGAAATACCCTGGAAGACCTGGACTGCCTCCGAGTTCCAGGGCATTCAGTGTCAGGTTTGGTCCGGCTCAAACTCCAGCCAAAGCAATCCCCACACTCTTGAAATCAATAGCACACAGAAGGAAAACACACGCTCGTCCTAATAGCGTGCCCCAGTCTTCCAGTTGGGGTCAGAACAACTCTGGTTTAGGGTTAAGGACAGATCCCTTGACCTAAGTATCTTGTAGCAGTCATGAGATATCTCCTGGTGGTAGAAGGATGGCCCAGGTGAACATCCGCCCCTTGACAGCTGCCCGTTGTTGGACCCTGCGAATTCCAGCACGGAGCTGACTTTCCTGGGAAAACTGCAAATCCGCGTTGCTTTTGGCTCCCCTCCAGCCCTTTGCGCTTTGGAAACACGTGTGCCCATGCAGGTGAACTCGCCGGCTGCGATCCTTGGCCGGGATGCTCGGCCGGGAGGAAGCTCGTGTTCCACCACCGTATGGGGAGAAAATAAAAACCTGCTGAGGTCTGCGTTTCTCAATGAGTGCGAGATCATTGCTACAGATGTTAGCGTGAGAACCAGCCAGAACAGCCAGTGCGATAAAACGCCCTTGGTGAATGAGACAGAACAAACGTAAGTAAATTGTTATGGGCAATTAATGAGTATTTCCAAAGACGAGTCGTTAGGAGTCACTAGCTCCTTTATGCAAAGTCCCTTGGCTACCTAGAGATGACCAAAACTACCTCCTCGTACCTCAATTAGCAGAATTACACTGCTGGCACCTGCAAAACATCTGGACAGAGCTGTGCACTGGCACAGGGGACTGTGCACTGGAGAGGCACAGGAACAGCCTGAAGATCACTTTCTCAGCAGTTTCAAAGCAAAGAAGTAATGCCTTAGCAGACCTATGCTCTAGAAAAGGATTTTTTTCAGTGCGGGGCCACACCGTCGTGCTGCTGTCCCCAAACTCGGCAGCCCACGCTGCGTCTCAGGCTGACCCAGGTATGAGGGGAACGTGGCAAGAGCGGAGGGATGGCAGGAGCGTGGAGGTTGCGGGGTTGCCACCGGGCGGCCAGCGATGCCAAACCGTGCAAAGGAAATCGGCGTGGTATGGTGCAGAGAGTGTGGCCAGAGCAGCACCCAGGAGACCTGGGGTTTGTTCTCAGCCTGGTGACCTTAACAAGTTATTTCACCTCTCTGTGCTGCAAATGGAAATAATGTGATGTAAAATGTGTTGAAAGCTTTAGGGGGAAAAAAAAAAAAGCAGCATTATACCAAGCCAGCTACAGCCATTGGATGATGGAGGGCTGGAGCACCTCTCCTATGATGAGAGGCTGAAGGAGTTGGGGCTGTTCAGCCTGGAGAAGAGAAGGCTCCGGGGAGATCTTATTGCGGCCTTCCAGTCCCTAAAGGGGCTCCAGGAGAGCTGGGGAAGGACTTTTTACTGGGGCATGGAGTGATAGGACGAGGGGGAATGGCTTCAAACTGGAAGAGGGCAGGTTTAGATTGAACATGAGGAAGAAGTTTTTCACGGTGAGGGTGGTGAGGCACTGGCACAGGTTGCCCAGAGAGGTTGTTGAGGCCCCATCCCTGGAGGTGTTCAAGGCCAGGCTGGACGTGGCCTTGGGCAGCCTGGTCTGGTGGGAGGTGTCCCTGCCTATGGCAGGGGGGTTGGAACTCGGTGATCTTCAAGGTCCTTTCCAACCTAAACCATTCTATGATTCTATGATCTAGGAGATAATATTCTGGAGAAGAACTGAAGAGATTTGAATTCAGCCTCCAGCTAAGCCATAGGCTCCTTGTATGTATCAGCTTAAGTTCCCTGTGCCTCAGCTCCCCATCTCCCCAACACAGCTGGAAGGCTCGTAGCTAAGATGATTAAAGCGGTATAAGAACGTAGGGACTTTATTCCATCACTCAAAGAATTGGGGGCAAAGGTACATCCTTGTAACTTCCTGGAGAGATTTGCCAAAGGAAATCCAGCCTTCAAGGTTTCTGCTCAGTGATGGATGACATTTCTGCTTTCCACCTCTAGTAATTTCCATGCTGGAGCTGCTCAAGTAAATGTCAAAATAACAAAAAAAAAAAAAGAAGAAGAAGAGGAAGGAAGAGAGAAAAAAACCCAAACTCTGTCCTTACAAAAAGTTTTCAAGGAAAAAGAAAATCCACCTTGACATTTTCTGCTTCCATGGGGGGCAAAGTGTAGGGTGAGGAATTTAAAATAGAAATACTTTATATCCTGCTTCATATCTTTCCTANAAAAAAAAAAAAAGAAAAAAAAACAACAAAACCAGCAGCTCAGGGAGTTAGACGTTTCAGAGAAAAATCTTTGCTTTGTTTTCAGAGCATTTTCTCTTTGGTTTTGAGAAACAAGGCAGCGGCTTTCCATGGGGGTTTGGTGGGTCCACCCTGAAGCTGCTCTGGGGTCCTCCCTGTGCCAGCTCCCCCGCGTGGACCTCCTGCATGGAGACCTACTCGTCGAGCCACCGCTGATGGCATCCATCAGCTCTGATAGCAAAAAGTGCCTTAAGGGACAAGGAAAGGAGAAGAACAAACCACGAGAGAAAAGGGATGGGGAAAACTCCCCCAGGAGAAGCAATGGGGGGGTCTCACCAGGATGGCCTCTCCCAAACCGTGCTGCTTTTCCTGTAGTAGATCCATACTTTTGAACAGGACTCAAACTCCCTTTTGATTGCTTTCACGCGTTAATAGCAACGATGGGAGCACATCTGGTCAGGGCAGATGTTGCAGCACAAATTGCTGTCCATCTCCGGGCAGGTGCATTACTGGGGAACGTATATATATACCATTAGCTACTAATGGTATCTGCTGAGCCCGGAGTGCTCCCTCGTACGAAGTCCTACCTGGAAAACTACAACGTGAGGAGGGGAAAGGGGTGAGGACAATTCACACCCTGGTGGCAATCACTTCCTAGAAAACCCCACACAATGTCATTTCACACTTTTGCCATGACAACCAGAGCGTTTGTAACATGAGGGTAAATGTACAGCACCCGTAGGTGGGTGGAGGTGGAGGGCTGGAAACTGGAAGGCAGAGAGCGGGACTACGAGTGAAAACCTCGAGAGCGGCTCATGGGAGGCACTGCTCAGGTGAAAGCTGTACAGGGTTTGTTTTTTTTTTACGTGCTTTGAGAGGAAGCGATGAAAACCGCTGGCGGGCTGATAGTGCTGCTCAGAAAAACAGATCTTGTTATTGCGAGGGGAAGAAAGTCTCCGTGTGTCTGATCCCACCAACAACAACAAAAAAAAACCCAGCCGCGCAAATGAAAACAATGACAAGAAACAGCCCCTCCCCGTCCCACAGCTTTCAAAGAGCAGGAAGGACCATGCTTCTGCCAAAGATATTTAGAAAAACAGGAACTTGGTGGGGGGGAAACCCAAACAAAAAACAAAAGCAAACCAACTTTCAAAACAAACCTCTGCTAAAACAGCAATATTTTGAGAATACCTCTGCCAGCTGTGGAGCAGGGTCTGGCCCTAGGCAGGCACAGAGCTGAGCCCAGCGTGTGCTCAGAGCCCTCAGCCACCTGAGGACGCTTCTGGTGTCCCACCACCAAGTCTGTCACATGCCCACGGCACCTCCAGAGCCCCACGGGCCCGTTTCCGCCATCCCCTGCATCCCTCGGGTGTTTCCTCCTGGTAGTCGCTGTTGGGTTAGCGGCAGAGGGGATGGTTGGCATCAGGGATGAGGAAGGACGCGCGGGAAAGGTCTGCCGGACTGGGTGAAGACCCCTCTTCACCTTCTCGGCCATGCCAGGCACGGCGTGGCAAACACTCCCCGAGGTTCAGCCGTAAACATAGATGCTGCTCTTCACAAAGTGGAGGCCCTCTGCTAAATGCTTTCTTAGCGGTTTCCATTAACTTTTCTCCCCAGCTGATCTTCCCTGGCAGCCGGTAATTGAAACAGAGTGGCTGTTTCCCATGCAGAGCCACTGCTTGTTTTCCGCTGTTGTTAACAAACAAAAGCCCGTGCAAGCCCTGCCCCAGGTCTGCGGGATTTCTTCTTCCATTTCAGGCCTCTTCGCATCTCCATTCTCTGGTTGGGACGGTTCCTGCCCTCAGCATCCCCCCGGCACCACTGCAGACCACGCCACAGACCACAGGAAGCCCGTAGCCTTTCCAGGACCACCCAAGCCCACCCAGAGTTGGCCAGCCCCAGGGCTCAGCCGACCCAAGGCTTGGGGAAGGGCTCCCCAACGTGGTGGCTTGGCCTTGCCTGCCCAGCTGGGCACCCCACAGGGATCCAGCTGTAGTTGCCCCATGCCCAACTGAGCCGAGCTCCCCGTGCCCCCAGCGTGGCTGCACCCCAAACTTGCTGGAGATGCCACCTGTCACCAGGGGTTGTGCAAGCTCCTGCTCCTCACACAGCTCTCTGCTTTCCTTCCCCAGACCACGGTGACCTGGAGGAACCGAAGCAAAGCCACGAGACGAGGGAGGACCCAGCTAGCCCCGGTGGTGGGGATGACCTTGCAATCTCTGGCATGAGCAGCCCTGGTGACCCCAGCCCACCTCCAGCCGTGGATGAGACCCTCCCAAGCACAGAACCCCAGTCGGAGGCAAGGGATCCCAGCCCCACCAACTCCTTGCCATGGCCAGAAGCCCCCGAGGAGTGTCCAGCCCGCCCCAACACCCTGGACTTCTCCAAGTCCCTGAAGAAGCTAGAGGAGGTGAAGCAGACGGGGCAGAGGCGAAACAGCGACCACGCGGCGGTGAAGGAGAACGGGGTGGAGGTCAGCCCCGCGGCGGCGGCAGCGGTGAGTGAGGAGAGGCGTGCGCTGGAGTCCGAGCTGGGGAAGTGCATCGAGGACTTCCATAAGATCAAGATCCCCATCGCCTTTCCCAACAAGAAGCGGCAGTGGCAGAGCGAGCTGCTGAAGAAATACCAGTTGTGAGAGGAGACCTCATCCCCAGCCCCAGGGGAGGTTGTCCTCCGGTGTGTTGAGTGTCTCCACTGATCTCCCCTGGGTAGCAGGTGGCAGAGGCTGTCCACGCTCCCAAAATGAGGAGTGTAGGTTGGTCATTAAGCCCATCCAGCAGTGAAAAGGGTTACACACCTACCACGACAGAGTGATCCATACCATGGCCATCAGGAGGGATGCGTGATACCCTACATGGCATAAGCATAGGTGGAGAGGAATAGAAAAAGGAAGGAGGCCCAGGGTGAATGTTCAGGGCCAGAGCTACCATCCAGCAGAAGTTCCCACATTTATGAGAAGGAGTTTTCCTGGAGTTTCAAATAATAAAATATAGTTGGTGTCGAAAATTAATTCCAGTGTCCTCATCTCTTTGGTACAGATGTTTGAATTTAGCTGTTCAAAACAGTACAAGTGGTTTAGACATTCAGTTTTCCTGAAATTCATTGAAGTTGTATATCTGACTCCTCTACATTCCTGGCAAAACTTCTCCGTCTGTAATGTTTGCAACTGGATTCAGCAAAGCTTTATTTTCGTGAGAGATCACGATGTTTTGCAGATATTTTCCTTTTCTTACACAAACACTTGGACACTGCCCAACCTGTGTTTGGGTCTCCAGCCAGAAATGAGCCAGTCAGAGGGAGGGTGATGGCCCAGGAAGTCATGGTCGAGCCAGCCAGCATCGCCCCGGATGACCAAGGAACCCCACCTTGACAGGTGAATGGGAGCAACTCAGCTGTATGGGGCTCCTCCACAGGATGGGTGACCATCTGGGTGTGTGCCTGTGGTTCAGGATCAGAGGAGGAGGTGGGGAAAGTGATTTTGGGGCAGGGGCATGTTATAGACCACCCCATCAGGGTGAGGAAGGGCACAAAGCCTTTAAACAATTCAGGGAAGCCTCTGAGTGACAAACCCTGCTCTCGTGGGAGACTTCATCCTCCCTGTTATCTGCTGGAAGGACAATGGGTCGGGATGCAAGCGGTCCCAGAGATTTCTGGAAGGTTTTGTGGATGACTTCATGATAGAGGTGCTGGATGGGCCAACTGGGGTATGCATAGCTGGATAATGGAGAAGACCTAGTTGGGATTGTGATAGTCAATGACAGCTTTGGTCCCAGCGACCAGAAACAGTGGTTTTCAAGGTCCTGGGAGGAGCAAGAAAGGTGAGTAGCAGAGTACAGACCTTGGCTGACCCGAGCTGTGACCGCACTCATCAGTCTATTCCCCGTCACCCATGGGAGCCCCATGAGACAGTGCCACCCACCCTGCATCCCACCACCCCCAGCACCTGCCTTGTCCCCCAGCAGGTCAGAGAAGTCCATTGCTCTGCAGACAGCAACTTTCCTTACCCCCAGTTCCTGGCCGTGGTTCCTGGGACGATTCAGGGAAAACCCCGCGTGTCGCAGAGAAACCACCGCGTGCTCTGACTGTCATCTCCAAGCAGCTCCTCAGGTGGCAAATAATCTTTTTTTTTTTTTTTTAGATTAAATGAAAACGAATGAAACATAAAACCCCACCGAGTGTTTGCTGGGGTGAGGCTCTGCCAGGAGCGAGGAATTGCTTGGGCCCTCAGGGAGTGGGATGGGGAGACCGGATCCACATTCTTCTTCCTTTTATATGCAGCCACGATAGGAAAGTGTTTACAAGAACGTGGAGAGCTGGAGCGGCGTGAGATAACGCCGGGGCAGAGCTGGCAGCCAGCAAAAGGCTCCATAAAGCCGGGGGAACCGTATCATCCCCTGCACACGACCTTCAATTCCCAGGAGACAGACAGACGCGGAGCTTATGATAGCAGAAGTGTCACGGGAGGGGGCTGAGCCAGAGGTCATCAGATCTGGAGCCTGTCCATGGCTGCGCTGGAGGCAATTCAGTAGAAAGAGCTGCAGAAGACGATGTTGGTGCTAAACCCAGCTGCCAAACATCCCTGCAGCTGATCTGGCAGTTGAAGGCAGCTCCATCTCTGTCTATTTTCCCCAAGATTTGTGCCTTGGGGATCACAGCTTCTCCCACCCAAAGGCAGGCTCCAGCCAGGCTCTTCCACGTGCTTTGATCAGCCTCCAGCTACAAGAAGTGCCAGCCCTGCCCCAAAACCGATTCCTCACTGGCAGGGGCAGACTGGCTTTTGGGAAGGAAGAGGAGGTTCGTTCCTGGCAGAAACCCTTGGAGGTCCTTCTGCATCCTTCCTGGCTCTCCTTGATGGCACCCATCGCGCCGGTGGGTCGCTCCTCTGATCGCAAACGTTAAGCAGCAAAAGAATTTGCCCATCTTAGAGCCGTCCAGTTCTGCACGCACGCAAAAGATAAACGAACTGCTCTTAAAACTGGGCGCCGTCCAACGCGAGTGACCTTTGGAGAGGAGCTGTGGAGTGGTTTGTCAGGCTGCTGTAAACAGCAATGAAGAACCACCAGCGTCGCTCCAACCCCCAGGAGGGAAAGGCTGTGACCTCTGCCCTGAGGCGGGATTTGCCTTTCAGGCAAATTGGGTTTTTAAAACATTTTTGGGACCTCCAGGCTTGCTAGTGGTGACCAGGTACCGACCTGGGAGTTTTCTGCTTACTGAGTGGGATGGGAGGTTTGGGGAGCTCCTTCCCCAGGGATGAAGCGGAGGATAAACCCAACCTGGCATGAGGATGTAGGTGGGGGTGAAGAGTGGGTCACAGCAGGAGAAGGAGCTATTTCCAAATTGTTTTGTTCTGCATGTTTTCAAAAATCTCCCCTGGAGTATTTTCGCCCCTAATTAGGCATTGGCAGAGATCATCCATTGTCCTGGGTATTGTGTAACCAGGTAGGCCGGGGCTTTCGAGGGATATTTTATATAACCGACTCTATTTTTAACTTAATCTGCAATTAATTAGAAACTGGAGCTTAGCGGAGCTGCAATTAGAGTTTACGTTTCCACATTACCGTCGCTCCCGAAGGTCTCAGGACCTTCGCTCCCCACCGTGTCCATCCCGTACACCTGCGTCAGGAAAGAAAACCAAACCAGGGTTCGCCTGCAAAGCTCCACGAACGCGGAGGAGCTTTGAGAGCTCAGCGACCGCAGCCACGTCTCACACGCGTGTACTTAGAAACACACGTGTTTCTGCCACGCGCGGAGCAACAAACGGTTAACACCGACGGTTCCTAAGCTGGAAGGTCACGGTGGAAATCCCCCTGACCTTCCTCCGCCCCAGGGGTTTCCCTGCGTCTTCGCCCCCGTCGCGTAAAGCCGCTGGAGAAGACGGGAGGTCAGTGATGTGCTGTTTCGCTCAGCCCTCCCCTGGGAAAGATGCCGCTCACGGACGCGCGCTCGGGAAGGACCTGTCAACGGTTTAACTCTGCTGTAGGACCGGAGGTGCCGAGCAGCGATAGCTTTCTGTGTTTTGCCTACCATGCTAATTCTACCCGAGTAAAGCTGAAATATGAGAAGGAATTAGGAAGGAAAAATTGTTTATACAGGAGTGCCGGAAAATAATGAAAATTCAATGCGTTTAAGGAGACAGTGTAAAGTGTAAGGGAACAGTTAATTATTAATGGCATCATTAAATTCTTGGGCTAAACAATTAGATCCAGCAAGCAATTCCTTCAGAGGAGGCATCAGCAATCAAACTATGAAAGGTCAATTTGCATTTTCCCCCCTCCCTTAATTGTTTTGCAGTTCTCAGCTGGAAGTATGACTTTAGAACAAAACGGGCTGAGGGCTTTTTAGGCAAAACCTATCGCGAGCTGCCGGGGAACAAAAGCACCGCAGTCTTTGGCAATTTTCACGTTGCAACTCATTGAATATGATGGAAGGGTTGTCCATCCGGGCGCTGGGCGCTCCAGCCCAGCTTTGATCCTCTCTGCATCCCCAAGGATGGACCGAGGTGTGCACTAATTAACGGGAAGACAGCCCGACACACTGGCTGCCCTGAGCTGTGCTCAGGATCCTTATCACTCCATCGGTTACATGCTGGAAAGGCAGAAGCTTGAGCCCCAAACCGACATCAGAAATGCTCCAACGTGGACTTCTGGGTTAAGGCTCGTTGGTAAATAAAGAAGTTATCTGCCTACAGCAGCATCACCTTGAATACTATGCGTCGTAATTTATCCGTGCTTCTTTCCTAGGCTGCAATAACTCCTCCTCTTGAGTCTGGTGGGATTAGGAATGAGGAGCGTACGATAATGCAGGCCACGCAAATATCCTCGCCGAGATGTACTCTATGCACGCTGCATGGCAGAGAGGGGGAGCGGAGCCTCCTGCATCATTAATGCCTCCGCTCGGCTGCTGGCAGAGCCGCCGGGGGGAGAGCACGGCTGGGTTGGCCGTGGCGCAGGAGGAAACCAGGAGCTTTGAAGCGCATCTGCTCTGAGGGGGGTTGCGTTGAGTTGGTTGTCTTCACCACGAGCTGCGGTGGAAGAGGAAACCAAGAGGTCCTCAGCGCCCAGGGACCGTTCCCCCATTCTGCCTAGAAATAACCTCATTGCCAAAGGGGGAGATGAGAGCTGGGTGGCACATGTTGGAAAGGACGGCCGGGGCAGCCAGGAAGCCCAGGAGTCACAGCGGCAGAGGTGGTTATCACCCTTCTTGGATGGTCCTCTGCTCTCCAGTAGCAGCAGGGGTCCCTGCCTCGGGCTGGCCCCTGGCACAGGGTGCTGTGCTAGCAGGAACCAGAGGGGTTCCAACCCTCAAAAGTCCTGCCAGAGGTGCCTGAAATATTTATACTCATCACACACAGGGCTCATTCAACATCACAGAGCGTTTCCAGCCAGCCAGGAGCAGCTGGTAACGTGACTCATTCCTCTTCATCCTTCAATATTTGTCCTTCTTTATTCAAAACGGTGCTCTGTTCCGTTCAATTCGGGGAATTTATTTTCATTTATCTTCACGTCCCAGGAAACTCATCTTTTTTCTGTGCTCTCCTCCAAAGTCGATAGGACTCAAGGCCCATTTCTTCGGTCCTTGGCATCAGCGAGAGCAATTTCAAGTTTACACATGCCGAGGGCAGAGCCCGACTCACCCTGCGCAGAGCCCTGGGCACGGGGGCTGGGAACCAAGCCTTGTTTCCGCCGTTGACCTGCTGCGTGATGCTGGAAACATCGGGCGCTCGCTGTTCCTGCAGTTCTCCTCCTTGCCGGTGACTGCACATCGCGTCTGCTGCCAGCGGAAAGCGTGCGAGCGGGCTGCAAGGTCACGCCACGCTTCTTGCCCGCAGCCGTCAACGCTCTCCCCGTCTTGGTGAGGGCGCAGGAGAATCGGAGATCAGTGGGACACAACGCTGTCTCCTGCCAAGGGAATAAACATCTCCTCTCTATGTGTTTTCCACAAATGCCTCGGCTTTGCTTGAGCAGCAGGAAGCCATTAATTACCCAGTGACAGTGTTCCACAAGCATCCCTTAATTGAATGCCATTATCCCTTAATTAATTAAATACCAATTAATTACCAGGAACATTGCATGACATGTAACAAATGCCATCAGCTACTTGAGACGGAATAATTTAAAACCTGGTGAGCATGGCCCAAATAATAATGATCGGGAATTGTCCAGCAAAGAAAACAGTAATGATCCGAACGTCATTTCCCTCCAGGCACGTTGGGATGTGCTTGTGGGGAAAGCCCCTCTTCAGGCTCACCTCCCTCCAGGAAAGCTGGAGGAGCTTTTGCTTTTCAAGCAGGCAGAAGCCCCGGGCAGGCACGACCTCAGCTGGTTTCCTCTGGCACCGCCCGAGGACTCAAAGCCGGTCCAAAATGTCCCAGTAGCTCGGCTCTCCTGCCACTGGTGCCGAGCCAGAGGAATTGAGGTATGTCATGGGCACACAACGGTGAAGGAAGTGGTTGCCTCACTTGGTTGTGCAGTATTTGTACTTAGCGGAATTTTCATACGCCAGAAAATGCAAAATTTTGACTTTTCTTTGATTTTTTCCCCCCATGGAGGAGAAACATTGAATTTCCAGCAGTCACCTTGTGCGATGGGTTTCTGCACACAGCAGCACTGGGGATATCCCTGACCCAGAGCACTCCTTGAGCACCAGGACGCGGGTCGCAGGGTGTGGGGCACGGGTCGTTGCCGTTGCAATGGGTGAAGCCACCAAGGTTATGCTCCTTGCCCCAAGCCACGCAAGGCAGGAGCAGGTCTGAGCCTTGAGCTCTGCCACCCAGTTTGCCTTCTTAGGGCAAGACACCCCCAAACCATCATAAGGTGGGTCCTCTGCTCCTGATTTTATGCCCTGTGCAAGGAAACCCACTTCTTTGCTCCTTTCTTGGTCGTGCAGGGTCAAAACCTGCCGTCGAGCAAGCAGCCCCCATGGCATTCATCCCCGGCGGCATCGCAGAACTGCAGCCCCTCCGCTCGCGGCAGCAATGGCACAAAGCCTGGAAGAGGGGACAGGAGAGGGACAGGAGAGGTCCGCCGAGGTCTCGCAGCTCTTGGCCCGGGTGGAAAGGCAGCAAAAGCGGGCACGTGCCACCTTCCCCCGTCCCCAACCGCCTGGCGAGCGGGACGCTCCTGCGGCACGGCCACGCAGGAGTTAAAGCCTTACGTGGCTCTGAATCCTCCGCCAGCCAAGCGGAGATAATAGCCTTTCTCAGACGAGCGCTTAATGGCCGTAAGGGAGGATTGTAAATGGATTATATTTTTATTTTAAACCAGCAGTAAAGCCAGGAGCAGATCCAGAGAGGGGGAAGCGAAGGCACACACATGGATGCGAAAGGCAGAACATGGAATAATGAGCCTTCCAGAAGTACACACACACCCCCCTCCATATAAATATCTCTGTTTCTGAAGATTCTGTTTCTAATCAGACACCTTTCATCTGACCCGAGTGCCTGCGCTCTCTCCTGCGCTCTTATCTCGCAAGGAGATCTTCCTTGTAGGACTGCTGGTGAACTCGCTCTGCCTCTTCCTTCAGGCATCACAAAGCTCCTGCTGCCAGCAGGAAAATCAACCCGTTCCAATAAAAGGTTGGGGATGGGACTCGGGGAGAGCTATTTCTATGTTCCAGCGGTTTATCCGCCTCAGACGCCTCCTCGGGGAGGCTCTTCCCCGGCATTAGCCCAAGGCAGCAGTGCCCTCCCAGGTTTGGGAGGGGAATTTAGCTGCACGAGCAACTTGCTTGCAGGTGACAGAGAGATTCACAAGTAAGAATTAGGTCCGTTTTAGCACGGCAGTCCCGGGAATGCCCTTCAAAAGACGCTGCGGTGAACCGCTTGGCTTTGCGAAAGCGATGCAGCGGCTTTCCAAGGCCCTCCCAGATATTTAGGCACGCCTTTCACCATTTTTCCCAGCGTGGGAGTCTTCCCAGGCTTCCCAATAAGCCTCGGACACACCGAGGATGTAATAAATTGTATGCGTTGCCCACAGAGATGGGTATAACGAAACGAGCTGCCGAAATCAGCCGGGGAACGGCGATGGGCAACCATGGCTGCAAACCCTTTGTATGACTGTACCATGAGTAAGTTCATTCCGGCAACTTCCCAGCTCTTCTTCCCATCCTGAAGATACCAAAAAGCCGCCGTCGATGCTCTCCCCAGCGGTGCTCTGAGCCACAACCACCGCAGGCATTAAGGGGGGAGCGGCTGAAATGTTTAGGACTCGGGAAACTTGAAACTGCGTGTTTTCACTTCAAAAAACAGAGTATCTGATCAAAAGCAGTTCATTGTGCAGGCAGCAAGGAGAAAAGAAGCCTGCTCTGGTTGAACGCGTGCACTGATTTAATTGATGTAACCATCCTAATGTTCTACCGAAGGAACGTTGCAGCCTGAGTGACGTCAGATAAACTCGTTTTTGACTCTTCTGCAATTAATATGATCTATGTCTATTTTCCAAGCACTGGGAGATTAAACCCGGGATCAATGAATTTTCTGGAAACTGTAAATCAGTCAGAGAAGAACCTCGTATGAAAAGGAAAAGCCCAGATTTGACCACTGGTGGGTGACGTGTCTTGAAGACAGAGGCTCTCCAAGAGGAGCGCTGCATGGCAGAAGAGCTGGGTGGGGATCCTGGGCTGGGCCATGGTGGGCCAAGGAGGTGGAAGAGGAACAGAAGTGTCTTTCCCTCCCCATGCATGAAGTTTCCCGTGTTTTTCCTGCCAGATGTGGGCACCTTGCAGGCAGGAGGGGGACGCTCCGGCAGGAAGGGGGGCTGCGGGCAGCCTGCCTTCGGGAATGAAGGATGGGTCTCATAAGTAGAGAGGAAAGAGAGGGATCGTCTTCTGCTTGGAAGAGACTAAATCACCTAGTTCCTATTATATTAACACCCAGAAAATCCGATGGGACTTTGCCTACATAAGGAAAACTTATTATAGCCTATAACTAACCACCATTAGTTACAGGCAGCGCCAGCCTGAACACTGCAGGGAAATTAAGCTGTTTGTTTAATGCTTTTTCCATGCTCTCTTATTAGAGATAAACAGCTTTGATCTCCCGGGACTCGCCTCACCAGGCCAAGGCCAACGCTTTTATCTGTTTCTACGGAGGGTTTTACTCTCATCTCTTATTCTTGCTCTTCTCCCCGCTCCCCATTTCCCCACAGAACAAAGCGCCACCAGAGCGTGATGCACTGGTGCACGGCGGAGGCGCCGCTGGTCCTCGGCCTTGGAGGCTCATCCCAAAGTTTCCCCTGAGGACATCGCCCATGGCAGGTCCTCGGGAGTCCCCTTCCCACCTCTGCAGGCGAAAGACCCGCAGAGCAGAGAGGTCTTGGCCACAGACCTCGCGGGTAGTGGACACGTTGCTGAGGACCGACAAAGATCCTGGCTCCTAATTAAGTCTCATTATTTTACTAGCTAACGCTGTGTAATTTCGCAGCAATTATATATTACCCACAGGAAATAAAAAAAAAAAAAGAAAAGAAAGGAAATTACGACGAGGAGGTGCAGTGGGACCCACTTGCCGTTTAAAATGCAGGAACAGCCACACGCAGTAGCTGCTGTGTAATTAAATAAAACTTGCTCGGTAGATGAGAAAGCATTTGTTGAGCAGCTACTCGGTCCTCAGAAGAACTTGCCAAGAAGTTTTCAGCGGGAGAGTTTTCCACCGGAGAGGCAGGAAGGCACGAAGAAGTAAAACATCTTGCAGAAATCCACCGAGAGAGACGCAAATCAAAGCAAGCCTTCGGACGCTCCCACGCCGGATCGCCGGTGCCAAATACAGCTTCCAACATGTGAAATCAAATAATTTTGCTTCGACCTTATTGTTTCCTTTAATTAACTTGAAGTTTTAGGTTGCAGTGAATCATGAAGTTTAATATTTATTGGCTAGGTATTAACATGCATATAGTTTAATGCAACATTAACATATAGATACAGTAGTATATAACACATCTGGTTTGCAGCTTTTATCGAGCTTCGCCCTTCCTGGAGTGAAGCATCTTTACCTTATTGAAAGAAAGTAGTTTGTGTTACCAAAAAGAAACAATTTGGGGTTTTTGAGCTGACCGGCACACCTCCTAGCCTTTTTTTCTCTGACGGGTTCTGCCTGTGTCCCTCTCTTGCCTTGGATGTCTTCATTGCTTTTTAGCGTCCCGTGCCTTGGCGTCGGAGCGATGCTTCAGAAACGCTGGGGTGCGGGTGGTGCCGGTCACTTGTGTTTGATACTTGCCACCAAGAGGACTTCAAACACGTTCCACGCACTCCTGATTGCACCTTGGACTTTGCTCCTGTTTTACAACAGCATAACCTGAAGTGCCAAACTTCAGCGAAGCTGGGCACCACGAGGAGCTTCATGGAGAAGGAGGTTTGGTGCTGGATGAGCTCCTGCCCCTGATGAGCTTCTCCAGCGGCTGGTGAACACTCCCACCCCTCTGCCAGCTCACCTAGCGCGTCCTCTGGCTTTCCCCGAAGGACTTGGTGTCTCCTTTGTTCCTCTGGTGGATTTTCTGAGCTTCCCAGACACCTTAATGCCAGCAGCACTGCGAGACGAGCAGAGCAAAGCAGGGGGAATGTGAAGTCAAACAGAGGCAGGAGGAGAAATCTCCCTTGAGCAAGCAGATCGTGGAATCATAGAACAATTTGGGTTGGAAGGGACATTTAAAGGCCACCTCATCCAGCCCCACTGCAATGACCAGGGACATCTTCAAATCGATCAAGTTGTCCAGAATCCTGTCCAACCTGGCCTTGAATGTTTCCAGGGATGGGGCACCTACCACCTCCCTGGGCAACCTGGGCCAGTGTCTCACCACCCTCACAGTCAAGAATTTCTTCCCAATAGCCCATCTAGATCTCCCCTCTTTCAGATTAAAACCATTCCCCCTCATCCTATAGCTCCCCTCCCTGATCAAGAGTCCCTCCCCAGCTTTCCTGGAGCCCCTTTAGGGACCGGAAAGGGCTCTAAGGTCTCCCTGGAGCCTTCTCTTCTCCAGGCTGAACCCCCCCAACTCTCTCAGCCTGATGTTCTCATGGGGAGGGAGCATCTGTAAGGAGCAGGACCAAGAGGAAGAGGAGCCAGGCTGAAGACTGATGGGAAAGAGTGGTCTGGGAGCTTCCAACCCCCTCCACAGCTTTCATCCCCGGCAGCTGTTGTGGCAGAAGCAAAGGTAAAAAACTACAGGTAGTAAAGCTGAGGTCTACATCTGGACCGTCACAGTGAGGGGGGGGGAAATGCAACAGCACGAAACCCCGCGCACAAAGTCAAGGCTGGCAGCAGTGCAGGGACTCTCCAAACATCCCAGAGAAAGACTGATAGCTAAAATTTACTGCATATTTTTCACATGCTGACGACGGTTCCTATAAAAGCCAGGCGCAATCGTGCCAGCAGGTATTATGGGCGCAGAGTTTAACGCGCATTACAAAGCAGATGTGTGCAGGTGGGGCCGCGGTGGAGAAGGGCTCTCAGCAATATTTGGTACTTTTCCTCTGGTGACCGGAGTCCTTCCAAAACACATAAAAGTATTTTTGGTGGGTTTCTGGCCAACCTGCACGGTTATAAGGGGGAACTGCTTTAAGCTGAGAAAAGCACAGATGAGTTGGGAAGTCGAGAATAACTTTGTTTGGGGCCACCACAAAAGAGATTTAAAATGAAATGCCCTTTTAGGGCTGAGTGTCTGATTGAGTGCTTGAGTCCCTCTCCTGACAACAGCCTTCCTCCAGATGCCCCCTACCCAGGGAGGGAAGATGACCCCACAACGAGCGTTGCAATGAGGTTCCCGCATGCTGGGGAGCGGCTGTCCTTGAGGGACGCCCTCCTCACCCACACCATAATGGTACCTATCCATCGCACGTAGTTTCGTAAATCATCACCCACTGTAGGACTGACGGGAGCAAAACCCCCTTTCTACTAGGGGTTTGTGTGTAGTATCCCACTAAAAATACCTTCCCTCCTCTGCAGAGCAGAAGAACCTGCTAAGGCAGCTCTACACCCCTTAGAGACACACATCTCCTCCTCCCAGCACCGTTCTCCTCTAACCTCTGCCTGGGGCTTCACGGTCCCCTCTTACGGTCGCTGTCTGCCCCAGCTATGTCCCATGGGCTTGATCCCAGGTTCTCAGAAGAAGAAAGATGAGCGAAAAAGCAACAAAGCCTTTGGGTTTGTCCCTCAAAGTGTCTCCGTGCAGCCCCAGCAGTGGTCGTTAGAGCTTGGAAGGAGCCGGGGGAAGGGGGAGAAGGTGTTAAAAATTTACGGTGCGGGCATTTTCTTGGCTGAGCAGCCGGGAGAAAGGCGGGATCGTGTAAATCTCGGCAGAGCAGCCGGCCTGCAAAATCGGGTTTAAAAGGCAGAGCCCGGCGAGGGAGGGGGGAGGTCGCTGGTACGTGCAGAGGGGCTGGCGGGGGCTTGGATGGCAACTCAGACCCTCTTGCCTTGCTCGTTTCAGGAATCCATCAAACGCTCTGGAATCGAACGATCCCTCTTGAAAGCGGGTTTAAAAAGAAAAAGGGGGGATCCCATCAATCCAAAGAGCATTGTCCCTTTAACATTTTAACAACCGGCCCAGAGAAGCAGAATGCATAAGAGACATTAAATGTCTCCCCTGTTAATAAAGAGTATTTACGGGAACACTTTTATTGCCAGTTAACATTTCGGTATTGAGCACAACGGGGTGGTTGTCACTGAGCAGCATTTTTTCCCCCCGTTTTTTTTTTGCATAGGGAATGTTAACTTGATTTTCTCAAGTAAGCCACTGGGATCAAGGGACAATTCAAGGACTGTAAGGAAAACCCATCTCGGGGGGTGGGGAGCTGGCCTAGTTTCTTCTCTTCTGCGAGAGGAATGGGACTGCAGCAGGACGTGGGTAGCTGAAGTGTAGAGCAGGGACACAAGGTCTCACTGGGCACCCAACACCACCTCACGTTACCCACCTTGTCCCACCTTGCACACCTTCAGCTTGATGTTAAGTACTCTTCTAGACCCCCCAAAAAAAAGAAAAACCAAAGGATGCTTAACACCTTATGGTCGGCGAGGTTTCCAGGCTTTGGATGGGTCAGACATGGGCAGGTTGAATGTCCTCCAGCCCAGGCCACAGTGAGGTGTCCTTCCTGGCATTGAGCCTGGTCAACCGGCAGAGGAAGACCCAGTGTGCAAACAAAAAGGTGGTGAACCGAGGGCTCTGAGTGCTCCCTTGTGCTCTTGAGTCTGCTCGTCAGCCCATCGCGGTGATGTGACTGTCACTGGCAGCATGGAGAGGCGGTCACCGCTGTGACCTTTCTTCTGGGGAAGGAGCGCTCCCTAAGCCCAGCCCAAGAGCAGCGAACCACAGCTCTCAGTTCCTCCTCTTCCAGACGTTAGCAGCAGCCCTGGCGCCAGAGTTGGAGTGACACAATCCACCTCAAAACCTTATTATGGACAGACACTGCGCTGAAATGGGTGTCCTGGGCATGACAGCTCGATCCTTGCAGGAAACAAGGGTATGATGAGAAACAACAGGATCTCCTGTGCCAGGTGCAGGTTTGCACTCAAATATCTCTGGGAGAGCGGATTTCCCAGACAGGGAATTACTGCAGTCAGATGGATTTGGGGGTTTATCTTCTCTGCACGTTTTCTGCCTTGGCACTCCTCGTTATATATTTTCAAACACTGTTCTTTGACGGCGCTACCAAGTGAGAGATGCGGAAAGAAAAGAGTCTGAGATGTACAGACTGACCACCGATCTCATGAGTGAGGAGAGCATCTGCCCACCCCGGGGCTCTGTGCACCCCGAGGTGAGCTGGTGGTGGCCCTTGATTTACTGAAGCAGCCGCGGCCAGCTGAAGCGCTGGAGATGTGAACAGACCCTAAAATCAGCTCTGCAGGCCACCAGCGCCTCAGATTCAAGAGATGGTTTATGGACTCACCTCCCGGCAGCCAGCCATGGCGCAACCGTCCGGGAGAGGGACGCACAGACAAACTAAGCAGATGGTGGGAAAAGCTCCGCAGAATTCAAGGCTGCATCAGCAGAGATGGATTTGGTGATCTGGAAAGGCTCTTCCACGTCTGCCTGGTAGACCTCATGCCAGATCTCAAGCCAGGACAGGATGTGCTGGTAGGGAAGCAGGTCACAAACCACGTGTATATCAACTTCTTGTTTGCTGAAAACAAATTTATTTTTCCTACAAGTAAACATTGGCCAGGGCTTCGCCTCAATCAATATTTACTTTGTGGGTCAGCAGGTCATGATAATCACTTCAAGCGAAGGCAGTGTCGTTCAGTTTCTGTTTCTATTTATACTTCCTTCTTTTTTCTTGGGGGAAAAGTTTCTAGTTCCAGTGAGTTGTATAGTGGTGAGTTAACAGAGCCTCAAAATCTTCCCAAAGTGCCTTAAAAGGACGCTCTCAAATACTAATATCCAAATTTATAAAAATGCCGGATCCATGTGTATATTCTCTTGAATCTTTTTCTTTTTTTTTTCTTTAAGAGACATGAAAATTCCTTTTGAAATGTCACGTCCAGAATGTTTTGCTTTGAGCCCACTGTTTGCTGGTGGGGGAGGGACGGCGTTAGTTTCCAGAGATGAATGATTTGCAAAAAAGTACTGAAGAGATCACCCTGAGAATTCAGACCTACACAAAGCGTTTGCTTTTAGTCATTTAAAGCGATACTAGACTTCATTATAACTATTCATTTATTAAGCATAGCAGGATATATTCTTGTTTTCAATCACTTGGGCACACACCTTGGGTCACTCCTTTGGCTTCGGTCTCCAGCTGTGCACAGATGTTAATGGGAGAAGAACCCATAAAGTAACTCAGACAGTGGCAACCTCCCAAGGTGACAGCTCACCCCATCATCCAGGGAAACCAAAACACAGACAAAAACAATAAAGAACAGCCTGTTTGGCAGAAAAACAGACCAGGAGACAAGCGTCTCCTGCAATAAACCCACCAAGCTCTGTATTAGCCCCAAAACCACCGGACTCAAAGATGGGTAGAAAGATGGAATTTCTGTATCCTGAGAAATTATGGTATTTCTATTTGTTTGGTTTTGTTGTGTGTTGGTTTTTGCGGGGTTTTTTTAAGACAAAAGAGGAGCTCTCAAATCTTATTGCAAACCAAACTCTTAACCTCTTTGGAAAAGGCTGAAACAGAGAATCTCTGACCTGGAGTCCCGAACAAAGGCTGTGCTGAGAGAAGCCCCGCGTGTGCCAGGGAGGCCGTCGGGAGCCAAAAGCCCTGGGTCTGCTTTCAGCTTTCTGGCGGGAGGACACGATGGCAAAAGGACAGAGCAGATGGTGGAAACAGGAATAAAAGAGAAGCCCCACAGAGGAACCTTTGGGCGGATGGGAAAAAGACACAAAGAGGGGGTATTGTAGGAGAAGAGAGGTGGGTTTTCTGCAGGAGTGACCCAGACAGAGAAAAAGGTGATCAGGGTGGGGACAAACATGATCTTCAGGAGGACTGGTGTGGATGATCTCGGCAGATGCAGACTCCCACTGATGGCAAACAGGCAGCGGGGGGAGCAGAGCTGAGCAGGAGGGGTTCCTGGAGAGGACGGGTCGCTGCTGCTGGGGGTCTGGAGGCATGGGGCAGCAATGGGGCAGTCTGGACCATACTACCAGGAAGAACTTGCCCTGAAACAGCCAAGGCTCCCACCACCAAGAGGTTTTGGGCAAAGCCACGGCGTGGGAAGGACACGATGCACTGCCAGGCAAGGGGGACGTTCAGCACAGCTGGAAACTTCATCAGGAGAGATATAATTCCTCCCATTAAACCGTCTTTATCAACTGAGTCCATAGGTGCCCTTCAGCAACGCTCATGCAGAGCAGGCAAACATCAGCGCCATTAATCTTTGCAAACCACACGCGGGAAATCATTCACTGTAAATATTCCTCATCTCCTCAGTGTGCGTTGGAAACTGCTCGGGTCTGTAACGCTGAGGACAGCAGAAGGACCTGCACGAGACACCGGGGAACGCTGGGGCTCCAACAAACAGGACCGGCCTCCCCACAGGGGAGATGCGAGATGGTGTGAAAGTATCACTTATGAGAGGATGGGTAAGAACACAGGTACCAAATGGACCCGGCTCAGGAGAGAGATCAGGCTATTTCCCATGTGGAAAAGGCTGTGGGGGTATGGGCTGGAGTGAATGAAGCTGTCCAACTCAGGAAAGCATCAAGCAAGGGACATCAGGAGCCCACACCCAGCACGGTGCCTTCTGCTGCCTGCCTCTGTCGCACACACAGCTTCTTGTGGGCAGCAGGCTGAGATCATGGGCCAGAAACATCTTCTCCTCTCTTCTCCCTCTCCCTCTCCCTCTCCCCTCCTCTCCTCTCCTCTCCCCTCCTCTCCTCTCCTCTCCTCTCCTCTCCTCTCCTCTCCTCTCCCCTCCATTAGACCACCACCTGCTAGGAGAAGGCCAAGTGGGGATGAGGCAAGGATGGAGGAGAGAGGGAATTCCCGGCTGGCATCCCGCACCAGCCCGGCAGCTTTTCTCCGGCCAGGACACGAAACACCAGCGCGGCACCCCGGGGGTGCTGCAGCAGCAGCGGGGGCACGGTGGGCCAGCGTGCGAGGCGCCTGGAAGCCAGGGACCTGCTGCTTATCACGTAGGCGACCGGAGGCAAGGCTTGCGGGCTCCCCTGGGACTCCCCTGGGACGGGGGCGACTGCCCGCCCTCGGGCTCGGGGGCACCGCGATTCGTGTGCCCAGCATCGCGGACGCTTAGGGAATAAGCTGGGGTTTGGCCTAAAAGCTTGATCCGGGTCAGCGCTCCCACAGCATCCTCAGTCCTGTCCCATCCCTGGATGTGTTGAAGAGCCGTTTAGATGTGGTGTTGGGGGATACGGCGTAGGGGAGGACTTTGTAGAGTACGGTAGATGGTTGGACTCGATGATCCCAAGGGTGTCTTCCAACCTAGACAATTCTATGATTCTATGATTCTATGATTCTTTCGGCTCTGTATTTCAGACCGGGTTTAACTCTTGGCACGCGCGAGCCGGCAAATCCCCGGCATCGCTCAGCACCGCGCCGCGGCACACGATGATATCGAACACAGCTCGAAGCCCCACACAACGCCAGCAAAACTGATGAGGGGAAGCATTAAAAACAACAAGAACAAAAAAAAAAATGCTGAGAAAACAGCACCGCTGTCGGGGCTGTGTCTGTCAGAGCCGCCCGCTGCTCTCTTTTCATGTTTCCACCGACTCTCTGGAGACCTCGCGACGGCGGCGGCACAGCGAAACGCTGGCGAGCGAGACACAAGCGTTCACAAACCAGAAGCCTCTCGTGTTTTCACGGTATTTCTTCTGACCGCAGAGGAATGCCTTTGAAACCAAAAACCTCCGGAAAAAGGCAGCACTTGGGAAATCGTGTTGATATTATGTTTTCGAACTTGAGCATTCGTGCTAATGGATGCCCTGCTGAGCAGTTGCAGTGCGGAGCACGGGGTGGTGGAAGGGCTCTCCTTTCTGGCCGCAACCCGTGGGCGAAAGGAAAATGAGGGATAGATGGCTTGGAGCAAGCGATGGCTTAAATCACGATCTCAACCCCAAATAAAGAGGACACGTATAATCAAAGGAGACAGCTTCCTACTTCAGCTATGAAGAGGAGCAGCAGGGGAAAACATGAAAAGGAAGAGAGCAGTGCAACTCATCACCGGATTAATATATGCAAATAGAAACGAGCAGTTTCCCACCTTGTAGCAGCGCAATAGGATCCATAAGACACCACACTCAGGCAAAATTCTCACCCCACACTCAAGTCACCGGGGAGATGCAGAGCTGGTGCTGGTGGAGATGTAAGCAGGGCCTGGCCCAAAGACCTGAATCCGGACAAAGTATGGGACCATGAGTTTCAGGTGGGCTGGGGGGTTCCAGAGCTGCATTTTCAGGGACCCAACTTGGGATACTTAAAAGTACTTGATTTTCAGAAAAGGTACAGACCTTGCTTTCTGGTAAACAGGCTGATAGAGTTGGGGGGGTTCAGCCTGGAGAAGAGAAGGCCCCGGGGAGACCTTAGAGCCCCTTCCAGTGCCTAAAGGGGCTACAGGAGAGCTGGGGAGGGACTTTTTGCAAGGGCATGGAGTGATAGGATGAGGGGGTCCAAACTGGAAGAGGAGAGATTTAGATGAGATATGAGGAAGAAATGTTTCACTCTGAGGGTGGTGATCCCCTGGCGCAGGTTGCCCAGAGTAGCTGTGTGGGCCTCATCCCTGGAGGTGTTCAAGGCCAGGTTGGACGGGGCTTGGAGCAACCTGGGCTGGTGGGAGGAGTCCCTGCCCATGGCAGGGGGGTTGGAACTCAATGATCTTCAAGGTCCCTTCCAACCTAAACCACTCTGTGATTCTATGAAAAAAAAACCACCAACCTATAGTGAGGAGTCTTTATAAAAGCTGCTGTGCATCACCCAGATGCTGCTGTGCCCGGGATAAGGACAACATCTGGAATCCCGAGAAACCATTATGCCCGTTAAACACAAACTCTTCCAATTTTTACCAAGGGGGGTTCTTGGGAGCTGCAAAAGGGTCCTGGCACCCCCAATAAATAGGGGCTGCGCTGACCCAGGACAGCGTGCTGGTGCTTGGACACGCTCAACATGGACTTCCCACTCCCCATGCATTTTCTTCCAGGAACAAAGCCACCAGCAGCCGGGGGAAAAAGAAAAAAAAAACACAAATGGCTGATGCTTTGTAGTCCTAGCTTCCTAAATAGTGTATGAAGAAGAAAGAGGCTTTCACGGCACATTTCTTCTGTCGGTTTAATCCAGCCGCTCCTGAAGATATAAATAGCACCGGCGTGCTCCTCGGCTCCCTCCCACCCAGCAGGGATGGGACGTGATCCCACGGGCAGAGGCGTTGTGCACAGTCAGAAGAAAAACCATCCTGAGTCTTTCGATTGCTGGTCCCGGCCAAACTTGTGCTTTGCCTCTCTGGTCCAAGCAGCGGCTGAGGTGGGCAGCGTCACCCTGCTCCAGAGGCCCTCAGGAAGCCAGTCTAGGACCTCTTCTGCCACTTAGCACATCTACAGCGTGATCGGTTCCTGCGTGGTGTCACCTCTGGCCACGATATTGCTGTTGCGCCCTGAGCCAGAGATGTGTGAATTTCCATGACGTTTCTTGGAAAAATCCATTTCTGGACAGAACAAGCAATTATTGCCAAATAACAGCAGGACCTCGGGGCTCTTTGAGGCAAACAACATCTTGGAAAATCAAGCGCTGATGGTGTTTTGAAAGAGCTCCAGCCATGGATAACCAGATCCCCTTGGACTGAACCCAGGTCAGGCCTTTCACATCCCACGGCAAGGGTGACAGTGAGAGGTCCTGAAGGCTAATATTTGGGTTTGGGCCAGTAAAAGTCACCTACTGAGGGTGCTTGCAGAAGGACCAGAGGCATGGCTGCAATAGCTTTTCAGGCCTCCTTGAAGAGATGATGCGCAGAAGGAGGGAGGGAGGGAGGGAGGTTGTTCCCTCCTGCTGCTGCATGTCAAGCTGCCACCTTGGATTTCACGCTTGCAAAAGCATGACATGAAGAGCTCCGCAGTAGCGGCTGAGGACAGGACAGGCACCGCACATCCCCACGTTGCTGCTGCTGCCGTGGAGAAGGAGCATCTTCTGCTGTGCGGTGGCCGGAGAGGACAGGAGGGCGGGCATCACACGGGCATCCCTCGCCCTCTGCTCCATCTCCATCCGGAGACTGGTCCAAGTGCTGCGGCAGCGGCCAAAGGATGGGGAAGAGTGGGGAGAAGATCAGTGTGTGAACACCTCTGCCATCCCAAGGGAGGATCTCTGAGCACGTGTGAATGAATAACGTTCACAGAAGCAGCCTGTAAACTCCACCTTTTATTAATAAACATTAGTAATGAAGCGTCGATGTGATGCCACATCCTGTAGCAGTCTGCACCTGCCTCCCACCCTGCGAACCGACCCCCACAGTCATGCCGTCGGCAAAATTCCCATTCAAGCTGGCAGGACGGAGGCTCTGGGCTTTGCTCATGGATAACTCAGCTGTCCCTCGCCCGTGCCAGAAACCTCCTGTTCCAGCCCCTGCCTCCGCAGGGATTCCTGTGCCAGCCACGAAGGCAAATGTCAGGAGCAGAAACAGGACTCACTCGGGCTCTGCTGGAGATGTTTTGGTGGGATGAACTGGGGCATGTGTCTGGCTCTGACCTCTGGGTCCCTTCAGATGCTGCCCACGTGGGTAGCTCTGTGTGGCTGACCCCATCCACGCCAGAAGATGCTCCCCAGCAGGGGTTTCCTAGGAGGCAGGGTTGGACCATCAGTCTACACGCTCTTCTGATGTAGATGCTTTGGGGACTGAGCCTCAAACAGGCACCAGGAGCTGCGGGGACCACCCAAAATGGGCATTGCCCAGGCTGTGGTGGGGCTGCAGACCTGCACCAGCCACCGAGGTTTGGGCACAGGTCCTCCCCGCTCAGCTGGGTCACACCATTTCTCTAGGGCATGTGAAGACTGGTGGTCCTGAAGCCATCCTTGATAAGGATGGCAAAGGCACTCACCCCCTTTAATCTCCTAATGGCTGGGAGGAGGATCCCAGCCTCTATCTGGTTGGGATCTCTGTGCTCCCTGGGGCATAAAGCAATAATTTGGTAAATAATCATTATTTTCTCATGAGTGCGGAGCCTGTGGTCAAGCAGCAGTCCTGCAACACGAGCCACAGGACAGACCCCCAGAGGTGACTTGTCCCCAGGCAGGCAGCTCCCCAGGCACCGGCAGGCTTGACTATTCACAGCCTCGTGATTTCCTGATTTCTTAACTAATTTGGATTTTTTCTCATGCTTCTGCTATATCAAGGACTTGCCAAGTCAGGAGGAAGATGGGGTTTGGGTTTTCCACACACACAAAGAAGGAGATGTTGGGAGATGATTCCGGTTGTTCACCTTGGCTGGTTTGTTTGTGCGTTGCTAACCGAAAGAACCAGCGAAGCCACACTGAGAACGCTGCTGTCAAATGGAACAGCCCTGAGGACACCAACAAGCCTTAATGGCCCTGAGCAGCCTCACCTGGGGCCTCCACCCACACCCATGGGACCAGGAGAGCTATTTAAGCTTGGACTTAGGCTTTCATGTGTTCCCTGAGCTGTGCTGGGGGTGAGCTGGAGACCAGCACTCCCCCAGCTTGTGCCTGGCTATGGACTCCCTTGGTCTGGACCTCAAACTGAAGCCTAACCTCCTGCACTGACCTTATCTCTGCCTTGTCACTATGGACCTGCCTGATGCTCCTGACCAGGATGCTGACTGACTTCCCAGCTTGATCTTGGACCTGCCTCATCACCACGGTATTGCCTAATGATTTGGACTCTTGGTTGGACCTGGCCACCATCTCCGTGTCTGTCCTGCTTGCCTTGCTTGGGTAATGTGGGGCTAGGTCCTGGCTGGCCCCTGCCCTGGTGGTTGTGTGATCCACCTTGGCTCTTGGGTCACCTTCCTGAAGGGAGCAGCCTTGCTTTTGCTGCTGCATGATGACTGGGAGCAAGGGGGTGGTTGCAAAGCTTCAACTGCGTGTGGCTGTTAATTGTGTATGCGAGTCCTCTGCTAGGAACACAAAACAAGAAGAAAAACCTGGGAAAAAAAAAATGAGGTAGGTTTATGCGCGGAATATGTTCTTCCTTGAAAGTGCTTCACATCTTTTGTAAAGTCAAAAAATGTTTTGATGAGTGAAATGAGGTTTTTGTCCAGAGTAAGGCAGAAAAAAAAATGTGACCAGCCACACCTCCTACCTTCTCATTAACTTCCCAGCTTCATCACAGCTCTCCCTCCTTGGCTAGGTGCTTACCCATTAGTCTGATTAGCTGGGTGGAAGTAGCAGCTTGCAGCCACTACCTAAGGAAATCTATTTTGGGGATGTTATAAACACCATTATTTTTCAGCTACGTGCTAAAATGCTTTGATTTCTAGATGGCTGAAGTTGTCTTTTTGTTGTGCAATAAATAGGATATGGCTCGTCATATTCATCAACCCCACTGTGGCAGGGGCCTCTTCTCTCATAAGGGGTAAGCGTTGGCCTCTTATGGACCATCTAGACTCTTATCTCTCACAGGAAGGATATTTTTTTATGAACAGGTAACAACAGACAGAGCATTTCATGGTACCCACTGCTCTCCTCTCCCAGCTGTTGCTGAGCTAGGGGAGGAACCAGACTTCAGAGTCCTTGCCAAATCCCTTGAGTTCTCTTCAGCAACAGGACATATCAACCAATTAATGCATATAGACAGATTTTTATGGAAAATGCATGATGAATGTACATCTCATCTCAGAAAAGGAAATGCACATCTATTTCAAGCCTGGAAATGCATCAGAACCTTGAGGAGGGTACCTGAGGTTCACCTGAATGACCTCGTAAGTATGGAGAAATTATCCTGCCCATACCGCTAAGGACTTGAGTGCTCTTTGCCACATCTGGCACACACAGTCAAGAAGTAAAAATACATAGCGTCATCCTGCTAACATTGCTAATGTCAGGGGCACGTCTGAGCCCTTCTATTATAAACACGGTGGTGGGAAAGGCAGAGTCACTTCCATTCAAGGGTGGAGTCACGCTCTCGGCATCTTACTGTCGCTTCTGGAGACAGAGCCTCTGCCCTTATGGGGAGGGACTCCTGGACGTGAGCTTGAGAAACTGGACTCTACCTGGAGACCAGCAGCAAGTGGAGTACTTCCAAGGTCTATCCTGGGACCTGTCCTGTTTAAAGTCTTTAATGACCTGGAGGGGATGGAATACTTGCCAGAGGTTTGCAGATGGCATCAAATATGGGGAAACAGTCGATGTGCTCGAGGGTAGCATTACAGTGACTGAAGATCTCAATCTATTCCTTTCTTGGGAAGTTCCCGAGCTGTGGAAGTTAAAATAATCAGGAAAGCCTATCCTGCAACCACAGATGCTATAATAAAATCATGTGTATGCCCCGAGATGTGCACAAGAAGGGATTTTTTTCCTTCCTTTTTTTCTGATTGCTCAGAAAGTATCAGGTTCCTGGGTTTCTGGGAGAGAAATGGCCTGGCCAGCTAGCAGTGCTGGGGGAGGAGAGCAGGAGGGAGATTTTGTCATGGACCAGCAGCACACGCTGGGGAGACGGCACATCCAGCGCTGCGAACATCGCACTGAGTTCCTCTGTTATGTGCTTGTCAATGGGTTATTGCTTCATCGACCAAGCTGGTGACCGGGCGTGAATCACAAAGCCAAGCAGGCAGGGACAAGTCAATGCACTGTAATTCCTCCCTCCGTGTCTCTCTGGAGAGCACATACCAAAGTTGTGCAATTAGTACTGATGTTGACAGTGAGGGAATTAAGGGAAAGGGGCACTGGCTCGCTTGGAGGTCTCTGGCTGCAGGTCCGTGGTGGCTCCACATCATGGCTACTGCATTGCTTACTCGACTGTGCCAAGAGCTACATATTGCCTTAATCCCTAGAGAACTTCATGCTACTGAACTTGGTCTTGATAACTTACCGTTTCAAGGCCAACCTTGAGCAGTTTGTTCTGTGCAGATTGTTTGGATGTTCCCACAGTTGATATCAACCTACAGCCAACAGTAGCTGGGGGTTGACTGTTGCTTACGTGGCACGTTTGGTCAGTCACCTCCCTGTGCTCCAGACTACACGGATCATCCCTGGATGGAGTGATGAGGCTTTGGAGATTTAATTCCCCTGGATTTCTTCAGGTATTGATTTGCTTCAGGGCTGGACCACTTGGATGTGCAGAGGACAGCTATCTCTTTGTCACAGGAGCATCTTCAGGCCATCATCACCCCTGGTGCTGGTGAGGCAGTGACAGACCTTCTGCCCTAGATCTACACTGGGGCCAAACACGCATCTCCACTGCCCAGAGCTGTTACAGACCTCTGTCCTGCCGCTGAATTCATTCCCAATGCATCTAATTGAATTGTAGGAGGCATTGTTTACTGAGAATCCCACAAATGTCTCCCAGTCTTATCTCCTTCCTGAATTTCAATAGACTACTTATCTGCTTATCTCTCATGCTTGCTGGGATTCCAGATGGCCTCAGCTGAAGTCCACCTGTTGGGAAGAGGCTTTTCCCCATGGATCTTCCCAGTCAGCAAGCATCTGGGCTGCATCAAAAGAAGTGTGGCCAGCAGGGCGAGGGAGGTGATTCTGCCCCTCTACTCCACTCTCGTGAGACCCCACCTGGAGTACTGCGTCCAGCTCTGGAGTCCCCAACA